>JABUQX010075757.1:0-14565 GCA_015478945.1 Trachelipus rathkii
ATCATCTTAGAGTGAAGGTACGCCTAGAGCTTTGTTATGGGACCAGCGTGCGAGTCGCGGAGTACTTCAACTAGGTGTGAAATAATTTCGTGATAGTATGTAGTGTGTTGATATTTTTTTAGAGGTGTGCATTTAGAATTGGTCCTCCATGTGGTGAGAAAACATACACGTTGAAAAAGCTACTGAAATTTCCTTCTCTCTTCTCCGTTTAATGCAGTTCCTAATTGAACGCGAAACGTGCATTATCACTGATCATTATATTTGTACTATGTGTGTTTTGCATTTTTATTCTTCATCTCTTGGACCGAACGGTCTTTTTAATTGATGTTCTAACAGTGTGTTATTTTCACCCTGTTATTATATATGTAAACTCTTTTGGGCATTCTTATGTTCGATTTAATTCCACTTTTGTCTTTTGTTTTCTCCTGGGGATTTTCACAGTTCGTGGATTTAATGATGCACTACCAGCGATTATGGTTTTTCAGTATTACTGAGTTAACACAACAGACTTCCATTCGTATTTAAAATTTGATTAGAACATAAATTTGTGTTCTTCTTCCATGAACAATTATTATATTATATAATTACATTTTGTTTATACTTTTTTATTATGTTTTCGATTTATTTCCATAATTTTGTTGTAGTAAGGTTTCGGAATTGTAAACAAGAAGAGAGAGAGAGAGAGAGAGAGAAGAGAGAAGAGCGAAGAGTGAAGATCAATAAGGGTATGTTAGGAGAGAGAGAGTGAGAGAGAGAGAGAATCTTACACATTTTAATATTAAAGAGAGAAGACAGAGAGACGTAGAGAGACACCGAAGAATGTGTCGCAAATGAGGAGAGAGTAGGCGGAAGGTAGGTTGGTAAGAGAGAGAGAGAGAGGATGGATCTATAACTTCTATTCCAGACCTTTAAAGCTATATTGAGAGAGAGAGAGCATGTAGAGCAAGGGTAGAAGATGTAACGAGATCAGGGCAAAACTAGAAGCTCAGAAGCTTATGTCTTTAATAGCAAGGGATTATGTGGACAGGGAAGAAGACAGAGCCCTCTGTAATTCACACTTTTCGACTACTACACTCGGCATATGCGTTCCTTTTATTGGTCAAATATTATATATATATATAGTATATAGGTGAATAGAATATGTAGTTCAAAAAGAATAAGAGTAAATAAATATAGTAATATAATAGTATAGTAATATAGAGATATTGAATTAGTAATATTATATATATTATTATATTAATATAATATATATATATAAGTTATAATAAGAATATATTAAATATTTAACTGTCAGATCATTAGTTCGGGCTGTCACGATCTACGATAATATAAACCAGGGAGGACTGTCTCCTCATACAGTAACCTACGGTATTAGTGTACTTTCAACCATCCTTTTATCGCACCTCATTTTACTAATCGCTCAGATCCAATGACGTCTTTTAGATTAGATCTCAACTAACTATTATATACTTATGATATATACATATATATATTATATATATATATATATATATATATATAATTATTATATATATATATTATATATATATATATTATATTATAATATTATATATGAAAAATGGTGAGTTATTGGATTTGGAAGTTGTATAAAAAAAAGTTTATGGTGTTAGTTCCGAGGAGAAAGCAGTAATAGTAGTACTATATAAGGGTAAGGGGAAAAGGTAATTGTAAATATTTAAGGTAGTGCGTTATTGCGGGTTTTTAGGGAAGATTTTATGTTGATATTTTGGTCGAAGAGCTGCGTGAATGAGTGAAGACTTATTGGGGAAGAATAATGTCGTTTAGAAGTGGTAGCTGAAATGTGTGGTCGAATTGTATCATTGAAAAACAATATAGTTGGATAATGAGGGAGGAGAAGAATAAATTGTATTTAGGATTTATGGATTTTGCACCAGGGCGTATCCATGGATTGAATAGGGAATCAAGCTATGGGAATGTTAGTGATTATAGTGTTGGTGATAGGCATTATGGAATCAAAAGTATGTTGACGATGTGAAGCGTGTGTAAGAATAGTCAAGTGATTATTTTAATATTATAGGGAGTGAGATGGATGTGGTATGTGTCTCTTTGGGAATTGCTCTATCTGTTAGTGTTATCGAAGATATAGTTATGAAGTGGATAAGGTTATAATGATGGGATGTGATGAATGGAGGATTCTACTATTATAGGGTAATTTGTTTTTGTGTTGGGAATCTGAAGAGAGTTTGGTCGATTGATTTGGTAGGTGTGTAAAAAGAAAGTGTTTGAAAGTAAAAATGCGTATACACGTGCATGGGTACGTCCTTGAAAGAGAGGATTTTTGTGTCTAGAAAGATCATTATATAAATGAGTTGCAGTTATTTGGAAATATTTTGAATTTAATATTTTAGTAGATATATTTATTGAAATGATGAGTATGGTATGATGTGGTGTTTAATGGTAATTGGTTGTGTATAATACTATAAGGTAGTGTTGAAGTTTGTATTTTGTTTGTGAGATATTTGGATAAATGTGGTTTGATGATGCTAGGGTCTTATCTTGAAGAGTGTATGTTGTTATCTATCGTGTATATTAAGTTAGTTTATAGGTGAACTTATAATATATTATATAATGATCCAAAAGATATGGGGGTATCCCTATTTGCGGGTATAAGATACGAATTTACGTTACCCAGTGTAAATGTATGTTAGAATATGTAACTTGTCTTTTTCTCTACATGTTCCTTTCCCACATAATGATAAAATGAGGATGAACGTATTAGAGGTTGTTTTGTTGATAGTGGAGATTGGGGTTATAAATGAGAGTATTATAAATGAAGTCTGATTGAGATGGTTTGTTATGTGGATAAGGATGATGACAGAAGTGTCGTTTATTGGATTGTTAGTGTAATGTGTTTGGAATAGAACTGTGGATGGGTAAGATATAGTGGAATGAGTTAGTAATAAAGGTGATGCTGTGAATGAAGAGATGTTAGGTATATTGCAAGCGAGGAATAGAAAGGTTGCATATATAGGAGTGGATGGTTGGGTTTTTTGTGATTTTGAAGTATAATAGGGTTATGGTTGTAGCCACTGGGTAATAGGGATGACTGATTGATTATAGATAGGTAGTTCCATATTAGTTGATGAGGTCAATATCGCGGTCTAGTTGAATAGTTTACTATAGGGTGGATTTTTTCTGTACTAGCCAGTATATCAAAATATGTTCATAAACTTAATTGGGTTTATATGGTTGGCATAGCAAGGATGCGTAAGGCTGGGGCTCTGTACTCTATCTACATTTGATTTCATAATTCTTCTGACTATTTTTTATAGCTCTTTTCCGGTATATGTTACGCACTTGGTGCCAGTCTTGAGGAGTAAGAGGGTGGTGATTGATGATGAGAATCATTATATTACGCTCATATACATATTTTATTTTAGCTTTGAGTATATATAAGAAATAATTATATATATTATATATATTATTATATTTTTATTATATTATTATATTAAATATATATATATAATATATATATATATATCATAATGGTATATTGTATACTAATATTAATCCTAATTACTCTATGGATACCCTAAGAAACATCCATATAAAACCTATATCTTAAGTTTGGTAAAAGTTGTTAAAACTAAGTAAATCTATATAGAACTGGAAAATAGTGGAGTTCAACCTCTAAATCCTAGCGGTTTTTTCTTCCAATGTGTGGTATGTATCATGGAATCAATATTATGTTTCTCTTAAATGTAACTCTGAACCTTAAGAGTTATTTTATGGATAATTTGGATGCTGCTTTCTTTGGAATATATTTTTCTGTAATGTAAATGAGGATATGCCTTTTTGCTTTTAATAGTTTTCTGATCTTATTTTATTTTTAGTATGATATATTGATGTACTGTCCTATGTACATTATATATAGTCATTACTTAATATACTATATATGTAATAAATATATATTTATGGTTTATGTCTTATATACTATTTATATATTATTATCAGTATTGTAAATATATTATTTATATTTTAGTAGATTTGTATATATTTTTAATGTTACTATAAGCCGATAATTTATATTATAGTCTTTTAACGAAAACATTCTTATCAATATAATCTTTTTTATATACTAAGATATATAGTATTATTTATATATATATAATATTATGACGATTTAGTCTTATACTCGCTAAGTCGTATGTTTTTGAAGAGATTATTGGGGTTTGGAAAATCAGACAGCGTGTGCGTTTTTCTGCTTTTATCATTCATCGGGATACAATTCTTTTCAGCTGTTCGAGACTGGGAACTTTTCCCTAGTAGAAAATGAACAACATTTCTGGGTTTCTACCTCAACTCTTTTCGACATTTTAAAATTATTAATGTCAATCAACTTAGCTTTTATCTCTTTCCTCTCTTGTAAAGGAAGATACGCTCGTCTTAAAGCTGTCTGCTAGCTGAATTTGCTTCTCAAATTTTCAGTTGTTCCAGAGCTTTAAATCACCGTGATCACCAAAGTCTTTGAAAAATATCTTTGCTTGCCGCATAGTTTTATACTAAGGAAGCGGGAGATGTTGAAATATATCCTTCGAGTGGATCCTTAAAACTTGGTGCTTCTGATCTTAATCATCTCCCCTGCCTCGGTAAACTGTTTCTAATGCACTTGATCACTTGAACAGTCTAATGCACTTGAATCTCCTGCTGAAAGAGTGCATTAATCCAGCATGTGCTGAAGAAGCGGCACCACAGTCAACAATTTCAACACTATCGTCTCTAGTCGTTTGGAACGCTTGTTTTACAGTTTTCGCATCTATCTTAAAAGAGACTTTATAGAACTCTTAAGATTTCTATACTTTTTCTAATTTTAAAGTATAGCTTTGTTAAGGACGGCTCGAGGTGATTTTTTCTTTCTCTCCGTTTTGGTGATCTTTCCTTACCTGCATTTCTGACTCGATTATTTTCAATCGAAGGTTTTCGTAAACTCTGCATAAAGCTTTAATTTTCTCTGGTTTAGTTGTTTTTCTGGCAGCTATGTAGATGGGCCATTTATTTTTATTATCCATATGGGTGTTTCCCAGTTGGTTATCATCTTTTTTTTTCTATTTGCAAATGATCTATCTGTTACTGCGTCTCCTCTCCACTCTTAGGCAAATAACTCCAGCACTCATCATTACCCTTTCCAATTTGAAAGACGACTCATTCAACAGAAAATAAATAATGAAAGGAGGGTAGTCTTGAAGCAACAAACCTTTCATCTTTCTCGTACCTATAGTTGTGTTAAAGAAAACATGATTGTTTTCAATGCCTTAAAAAACTCAGCTTTTTCATCATCTACTTGACATACTTTTCCAAAAACTATAATATCTTTAAAAACAACTCTAACCTTCATCTGCTGTCAATCTTTTTCGTATTTTCTTTTCTAGTGATTTTTCTTAGAAGGATCACATTATATTCTTTCTAACAAGCTTCTAGGTAATTGGGTGTTTCAAGGCTCCTTCGGAACTTATTGTCACCACCCAGTTGCTAGCTCTGCAAATGGGCGCTGCTCGCCCTTGTATAGAGTTATAAATCACACATCTGGGAAGGTTTCAGACCTATTACTCTCCTTGATAAAAAAGTGTAGTCTTGGTACTCTAACATCTTCCCATTCTTTATATTCGTCGAACTGTTGCAAAACCCTATTTATTCCGTTGATATTACAATTTATTGAATTTACATTGCTCTTTTGAATTTTACAGTCATGTCCCTCCTTCTTTGAGAGTTTTTGCGACTCGAATATCACATCCTCTTTCTGTCCAACTCTGACACAGACTGTTACATGTACTCCACTGGTAGAATCTGGAACACACTCTATTTATGTATTTTTCCAACTACCTATGATTTGCACGCTTTTACGAACTGCGTATCGGAGCATGTTAGGCTTTAATTTGTCTCTAGATTCCAATTTTTCAAAAACTGATGGAATTTGGTAAACCTCTGGCCTTTACACACTGGAGGATATATATATATATATATATATATATATATATATAATATATATATACTATATATATTATATATATTATATATATATATATATATATATATATATATATATATAGGGGCAAAAAAATTTCTTCCGTACTATTAACAATGTTCTTTAAATTGATAAGTTTTGTGAATGCTAATTTGTAATATATAAAAAGTTTGGGAAAGATAAACTGTTTAAAGAATCCTTCCCTCTCAAATATACCTTTGGGACTATTCCTTAAATATGTTTATTTACTTGTAACATCTTAATAGCAATTTTCTAACTCAAAGGAAAAAAAATTAAAGTTATTAGTTTTTAATTATTGCCATAATTTTTTGATGTTATATTTTTTTTTTAAAATTGAGTTATTAATATTTTCCTCCTATTAACTATCTAAATATGCATTTAGGATGTATTAGCTCAATGCTTTCATTTAGAGACCTTTCTATTAAAAAAGATATTTTTTTTTGTTAGCTTAAACAAAAAAACATGGTTTAAACCAAATGGTTTAAAATAAAACGCATATATATTATTATATATATAATATATATAATATATATATATATATATATATATATATATATATATATATATATATATATATATATATATATATATATATATATATATATATATATATATATATATATATATGGGTTGTTTGGATGTATACTCTCTACATGAGAACTATTTATTTTTCAAGTTAAGATAACTACACACTAGGTGTCTGTCTTTATCAACATCATCATCTAAAAAACGAATATCAGTTTTCTTACTAAATTGAGTATTGCAAGCGAGAATGTTTAATCATTATGTAAATGTCTATTTTCTTTTTCAGGTAGAACATTTATATTTTACTGGCGGTCGAAGATCCGGATGCGGGAGCAGGGGTGGTTGATCTTGGTCTGGAGCGTGTGAGCAGAAGTCTTCGGTTATGCCGGAGGATTGCGTTACCTGAAAATCATCGGACAATCGATGGTAATATGAGCGCTAATGCAGAGCAACGAGGCGTTATTGACTGAGCGTTCGTATGGGGCGATTCAGGGACTAGGCACACTCGATCCTAAGTATTTTCGTCTTCATGGAGTTGACTGCGCAGGGTGGCGTGGCGCGAAGCGGGCATGAGGGGGTTTACGTTGCGCTCAACGTCCGCGATTGCTGGGAGACATGTGCAATTTATACATTTATTATTTTGTAGTTTTGTATAATTATTCTTATAAATAGTTAGTTTGATATTGATAATTAGTAAGTTCTAGAGTTTTATAATTAAAATAGTTATGATCAAGAATTCAGCAATAAGTTTCCTATGTATCATATCTAATTTGGGACTGACACATTATCACAATCATTAATTTAAGATAATGATATTATAATATGATAATAGGATAATAATTGTGATGAGTGTATGGTGTAATATGTAATCATTAGATCATTGAATATTAATGATATAATGGGATTGATAATATTAATATTTGATTATTTGGAAAATAATGAATAGAATAATATATAATAATTAATAATAATCGGAATAATAATAATAATTAGATAAATAATAATAAAAAATAATTAATATATAATAATAATAATAACCAATAACAATCCTTGAAGTAAAATAAATATTTTAATGGAATTATGTTTTGGTTCTTGCTGATGAATTTTCCCTTTTCCCATTTTATATAGGGGATCCTACTTTTTTATATTAGTAAAAAGGAAATATCAAGGGTCCCAAGGGTTAAGTCCAGATTCTCCCTGTTCTTCGTTCTCTCTTCTCTCCTCTACCGGTCGCTCCCTGCTGCATCCCTCCATCTCTCCGTCGATTTGTCTCTCCGAGGTCTTCTCTCTCTCTATCTTATTCGGTCTCCTCTCTCTTCCTTCGGTCGCGCGATCCTGACGGTGGTGGTGTCTCCTCCGTCTCTCTCTCATCTCTCTCTCGTCTCTCGTCTCTCTCTGCTTTTCTCTTTATCGTTCTCGGTGTCTCTCGTATCTTCGTCTCTGGATCGGCTCATCTCTCCTCTCTCTCTCTTTCTCTCTCTTTATCCTCTCTGATCTCTCATCTCTCGTCTCTCTCTCTCTCTTGTCTCTATGCATCATCTTCTCGTCTCTCTGCGTCTTTCACGACAGGGTGAAGTAAAAGGTTTTGGGTTTTCTTTGTTTTAATCATGTTTGACATGATTTAAATCCATTTATCTTGGGTTTAAGTGGATAAAACTTATGACGTACGTCCTCCTCTCCCCCTCATTCCTAAATTTTTCTGAACCTCTTAGAATATTCTACCGTTTTCTTTCTAAGGACCACTTACTTATACTTCTCATTCGTTAATATCATCTCTAGGTTAGGATCACCGGAAAATAATCACAAATGTGTGTGGTATTTAAGTTGATTATTTTCCTAAAATGCTGAAGAGTTTTGGAAGATTGGTACAAGTGTAAATACGGAGATAAACTTTTGAGTTTTTTGAGACATTAAATGACACATCTTTAATATATTTATATATATCAGATATTATATATATATATATATGATATATACCTATAATATATAATATATATATAGTATATATACATATAGAATATATATATATGATATATGATATATGATATTATATATACTCTTATATATCTGATATATATATATATATCCGTATCCTGGCGGCGTCGATGGTCAAAATTTTACACTTTTATAATGCAAATCGAAAATATTATATACTCATATATATAGTAATACCTATTGATATATATAATCTAGATAATATATATATATATATATAAAATATATAATATATATTATATATATATATATATATATATTATATATATATATATATATATATATATTACTCTAATTCCATAAGCACGTCAAGTAAAACTAAATAAGCTCACAAATAAATTTAAACTTTCATTTTAATTCATTTTCACCTTAAAATGCTTTTTTTTATTTAAACTTTCGGTTCATATACAATAATTTAGAAATAAAATTTGTAGTAATTAAGCTGTCTCCGGTTAAAGTAACTTTATATATATATATATATATATATATATATATATGATATATATATATATATATATATACTAGTATATATAATATATATATATAATATATTATATATATATATATATAAATATATATATATATATATAGATATATATAGATATAATATATAGCGAGACAATGCAAGAGATAGAAAGGATTTCAATATTATGAGATCACTCGACTGTATTCCACATATTCACCATGTTGTCGAATATTCAACCTAGGCCTAAAACTATTGCCTCGAAAAAGAAACTTGAAGAGGCAAATTTGTAATGTAACACTTAAATCGTAGATTACGATCTGCATATCCCCCCGTATTTATGAAAACTGACAGCTCAATTTCTATTAAAACACACAAATCCTTAATAAAATTATTAGTGAATAAATAAATATGAATAGAAGCGTATTATATAGCTGCTAAACAGTCCAACTCCACACAAGAATCATTTCCGCAATTAATAATATGAAGAACGAGAGCTACCGTATCTGGCGGATGCAAGCTACAAAGTGCCGAGGAAAAAGTCTGCACTCAAGCGCGTTTTTCCCTCAGACTCTGGTTCAGCTCAATGATTTTAAATGAAATTATGAATTAAATAAGTCGGTATAAGATGCGCTCAATGCAGGCATAAAATTATTAATTATTTGATTATTATTAATGCATTTAAATAAAGTTATCCATGATTTCTTAGGCGTCATTGAGGATGTGCCAAATTTAAAAGTGGGGGATTCATTGTAAAAAAAAATATGACTGAGCTATGAGTCTCAGGCAAGCAATCCAAGTTGCCATAGCTGTTAGTAGGAATAAGGAACTATAGTTTTTGAACTGCAGAAGAAGTACAATTGCACGATCGCCACTTATTAAGTAAGGAATTAGTAGAAATGATGGCTCTAGGCATGATTAAAACTTAGCCTTCCGAACGAATTCCATTAAATATATATATATATATATAATATATTATATATAATATAATATTATAGTTATTGACGTATATATATATATATATAATTATATAATATATAGTACTAATAGGAACATGCGGAGTCTATATCATATATCTCATATATGCTAAATATCAATAAAGAAGACGTTTCTACTGAGCATATATATTAATTACTATATATATATACTATCGCAGTATATATAGTTATATATATCATGATATATAGGTTTATATACATATATAAAGTTAATGTATATAATTATAAGTAGTATATATTTAGTAATATGAATATAGTATATATATATATATATATAATAATATAATATATAGTATAATATTTGTAAATATATATATATAATATATATCATAGGTAGGTGTTATATATATATATTATAGTAGTACCTGATATATATATATATATATATATATCATATATCATATAGGGTATTATATAATTTATAGTAGCTATATGATAGTAGCTTAATTATAGACGAATGTCAATAACTTGTTTGAAGAAATATAGGAAAGTGTCGACGAAAGAAACGATCGCACTTGATAACAAAATAATTATAACATGTTTACCTGAAGATTTTCTGTGAAGTTAGTTTCATTCGTTATTAGCTAGACTCGTTAAAATGTTACCCTCAATGTTCAATGATTATCCGCAAGAGTTGTGACGTTTCTCTCCCTCTCCCCCTTCAAAAGTGAAGAACTTGAACTCATCACATCCGTGAGGTTAATTGAAAAAGTTCGAATTTATGGAGAGTGGATAAGTCATGGCAAAAGTCGGGGAAATTTGGTAAGTATATTTGGCGGGAATAAGAGTTCTCAAATTACCCTTTTATACGTTTCGAACAAGATGTCGCGCAGCTTTTTTATTTTCATTTTTTTATATACATATTAAAGTAACAGACATAGAATTTGACACATGGCCGTAGGCTCGGAGCTGATTTGTGGGGTTTATTGGTACGCAGAATTGTAATTCGAGGTTGGATTGATTTAACATGTTCGTTATAAGTAATGCATAGACTTATTCATTATTATGAGTTTAAAGTGACTATCTTAACATGCGAAGATCTTGACATATAATTAATGTTTTTTTTTTGTATTTTTTTTTTGGTGTGCAAACACACTCCTAGTGCACCACTGGTACAGCTGGACTTGATTTTGTGGTATGTGGTTTTCTCATTTCCTTTCGAAGATTGCAGATTTGGAAAACAGCTGTTTTATTGGATCCGAGGTGATAACGTGATTATGTCGCCAAACATTATATATAGTATATATAAAAGTATAATGATATTATAAGTGACATTTGTTCGTGGTTATAATATAGTATTATATATATATATAGGCTAGATTATTATATATATATATAGTATATTATAGATATATATGACGTATTATATATAGAATATTAATAGTATATAATAATAGTATATATCAGTATAGTGCAAAAGAACGGTTATTTGGCTTTATTAGTTTCTCAGAAAGAAAATAAAAGCGTTTCTTTCTTGTATTTTTTTATTTTTTTTACTTTCATTGTGCGTTGTTTCATTATATTTACTAGCTCAATTTATATTATGCATGTGTTGTGTGTTTCGAAAATAAGTTGGAAAGACACTCGTTATCTTTGGTGGTTCTGATCCACTGTCGAATTCCAACGGTATATCATCATCATCATTCACCTTACTTTTGCGAGGGCCCCAAACGACTGAGGTGGGTAAGGTTGCGCAACGTCCACCCGGAAACACAGAAAAATAGGATAGAGGAAGAATATATGGGCTACGCAAGTCGAACAAAGAAGAAGCACCCATGCCCACTCATTTTCGTGAGAACCGTCGGCAGTCGAGAAAATTCACCTTCAGACACCTAAGAGCTTATTTACGGGACACGCACGGAGCCTCACTATGGCATCTCGTCAATGTAAGGTTTATCCCTTGGCCCAGGTGGGAGCAGAGGGCAACTATAACCCTA
This sequence comes from Trachelipus rathkii, assembly GCA_015478945.1. Taxonomy (NCBI): domain Eukaryota; kingdom Metazoa; phylum Arthropoda; class Malacostraca; order Isopoda; family Trachelipodidae; genus Trachelipus; species Trachelipus rathkii. The sequence goes on from JABUQX010075757.1 coordinate 11,944, forward strand.
CTTCCACATAACGCACGGCGAGCCATTGCACAAGTGAACGTCACAATTAGTGTATTTCTTCTTCGCATTTGCCAAAGCTCACACTTTCTCATCCTTCCAGGCCATGTCCTTTACTGACTCCATCAGCTTTTCTTTTGATCGCCGCTGGTGCGGAGTTCCCAGCACAGTCCACCACTATATCATGCTCTTAATCCAACGACTGTCATCTCATACCCTTCAAAGGCAAACCATGCCTCGAACGTCTTGAATGTTATCGTCGTCATTATACCCCTTTCTTCACCCACACAACTCTCTAATACATTCAATAGTTCCTCATTTTATTAATTCTTTCTCACACCTAAACGGCCCTAAGATCTGTCACTATGCTGAACGCATTTGGTGTCTTTCAGATATACGAGTCTTTTTTCATTATGATCCGATAGTCCAATTGCCTAGCGCCCCTTACTAGAAATGTACAAGTCAATGCCATACTTCAACTCTTTCTTTACACCAAACAATCAATGTAACTTTTCACTCTCGAATACCCATATCTACCTACAACCAACTATTATAGCTTATAAATACTCTTGTGTTTAAAGAAATGTATAACTATACACAGCTGACCCGTCTCGTCTCTTCACAGAAAATGCAATCACCTGCCTACCATTTCATTCTATGTCTCAACACGCAGCAAAGCCACCTTTATCACGATTAGCCGCATTTTTGGATCACATTAATCCTGAACCATTATGGTCACCCAGACATCAATCAACCTGAAGCTACAACGACCCAATCTCATAATATAGACTTTCCAGATTATCCCAAAGAAAATCGCCACTCAGTCTTCAATATTACCGCTCAGATGGACCATATGTCACAGTCACAAATACCTTGACCATTTCAAACTTATTTCAAAACTTAATTTTAGTGCCAATTCAGAAATCTACCATAGCTCTGTAGCACAAGTCACTCAACTCATCAGAATTGCAACTTCTCTCCCCATCTACTTCCTTTTCACACAGCACATATCACATTTAACCCAACGCCTACTCATTTCCGACAGTTTTTTCTTTTCATCCAAATCTAAATTTTGCCCTTTCTAAAGTACATCATCACGTCTCTCTCTCATGTCTGTCATTCTCTCTCTCACTATATCATATATATATATATAATAGTAATATATATACTATTATATAATATATATATATTCGCAGTATATGTATATATATTATATATATATTAGTGATATATAGTAGTATATATATATATTCCTCGTACTTTTAAATTGTTTTTGTAAGATTGACCAGATTTTCGTTCCACATTCTTCAGATCTTTCAGGTTTAATTAAGCATTATCCAACAAATATTTTGAAACCCCATTTTTTCTCTTTTAGAACACTCCTATTTATCTCTAAGGAAGATCTTCAAACAATTGATGAGAGTTTATCAAGAATGCTTACACGATCTTATGCTTGTCTAATTTATTCTTCGATTAAAATGTTCTCTGTTTGATAAAATAAAATCTTCTTAGGTTCTCTCTCTCTTTCTCGAAGATCCCTTGAAATGAAGCCCTCTTTCTCCCCCCCCCTCCCCTCTTCATCTTCTCTTCTAACTTCCTTTGCGTCTTCCTTATTAGGAAAATAAAACGGAAATGAGAAAAATGATCTTCTTGTGAAAAGGCAAGTAATAAACTTTGGCCTCCCTGGAGGGTTTTCTATGAAGGCTACGTTAATTATTTGATTTAATTATAACTGTCTTTTTCTCCTTACTCTCTTATCAAAAACCTCTTTCATCTATTTCTTTATACTAATATGATATATATTTAGTATATAAGTATATATAACATATAGTATATATATAGTATATATATATATATATATATATATATATACTATAATAAGTATAAGTATCTTCGTGAACAATGACCCATTACAAGATATTTGCACGCTGAGGAGGCTATCACTGATAGACAAATACCTTAGGCATTTATCATCTAAGTGAGAAGGTGGTCTTCATATCCTCATCCGTTCTCCTCAATCATTAACTCTTGTAATTAAAATTGTTTTAGAATTTCAATGACCGCAACATATAAAAAGAATAACATAACAATCACTTTATTTTTCTAACTATTATTCCTACAATCATTTAACCTGTTATGTAACGTGAAGGAAAAAGGCAACATTTCTCACGAATAGTTGCAGATTTCAAAGTAACATAAACCATTATAATATAAAGTGAAATAAACCGTTAGAATATAAATTGAAATAAACCATTAGAGTAGAAAGTGAAATAAACCGTTTAGAATAGAAAGTGAAAATAAACCTTTAGAATATAAAGTGAAATAAACTGTTAGAATAGAAAGTGAAATAAACCGTTTAGAATAGAAAGTGAAAATAAGCCGTTAGAATAGAAAGTGAAATAAACCGTTAAAATAGAAAGTGAAATAAACCATTAGAATAGAATGTTTAAATCTATAAGGAAAAAAATAGTGTTTATTCCTTACGAAGCAATAGTAGTTATTCCTAGGGATGTCGAATTTAAGGAATACCACAAATTCAACATTTTTTAATAAATTTGCACCTCATGGCCATTGCCCTACTCTGGGAGGGGAACTACTCTAAGTAATTGCTGCCTAGGAGCTGGG
>JABUQX010075758.1:0-20000 GCA_015478945.1 Trachelipus rathkii
AAAACTGGGTAAGCATTTCTTATCGAGCGTAAGCACAAATGACAAACACGAAAACGGTCTTACACTCTTCATGCTTAAAAAAAAAAACTGATAAAAACTTATATTTTAACTTGAGGAAAAGAAATACATATTTGTGAATTGTGATAAACCTTTCTTGTGTTAACTTTAAGAAACTGTGTACTATTAGTCTATTATTACTATAAATTAGTGTAGCAAACTTATTTAGTTAAGTTTGATCAAAATTTGATGAAATCTCAAATTTTCAGTTCGCCTATTAGCAAATCCACGTGGTAACTATTTGTTTATAAACCAGGTAGTAGTGTGAATAGGGTTATCCCGTGAACACTACCTTCACTAAATCGCTTTACTTAGCGAAAAATTCCTTCCGTTTTCGTGAATTTATTACGTCATAATTCGCTGATCAATTTTCTATATTATTTTTTATGCATAGTCATAACTGAGTAAATGATAAATCAATTACTGATTTTTAAAAAAAAAAGATTTGAAAAAGTGGAAAGATGTGGGAAGTACCGGCCGGAACCGGAACTTTTAAAAAATCGAGGTTCCGTTACTAATAATATATATATAAATTATATTATATATTATTATATATATTGATATATATATATATATATATATATATTATATATATAATATATATATATATATATATAATATATATATATATATATATATATATATATATTAGTTGCGATCACTTCCAATCCTTAGGTAGTTCTTATACGTTTGGACAATGAGTTACTGGACGCAGTTCAATCCTCCAAGTCAGCAAGTCTGCGTTTTATCTTCCTGGGGCTAGAATTAAAATCTGCCGTGAACTACGCAGAGTTGGTGGCGCTGGTGTGGATAGACGCATGTAAAAGGAAAAATGGAATATATAATATATATATATATATACTATATATATAATATATATATATATATATACTATATTATACTATTATATATATATATATGTATATATATATATATATAATATATATATAAAAGATACTAAAAGATGTATACGTAGGAGAAAACAAGAAGTTAATGAACAGTTTGGGAGGAGGATAAATGGGAGGCGCGAAAGGTTAAGAATGAGAATAAGGGGAATCCTGCTTGAAATAATGAATAGGGATGGTGCTTTGTAACTGATGAATGGGTGTGAGAGGAGTGGGGAAGAACACTTCGAAATCTGCACAATATAAAAGTAATGAAGAGGTGATAGTGAATGTGTGTGGGTTTGATGGTGCCAAGAAGGAATAGGTATTTTGGGGATGAGGTTATTAGTAAGGAGGAGGTAATGGGTAGAAGTGAAAAAGCTGAAGAATGTTAAATCTGCAGGTTAGATAGAAAATACTGGTGAAAATGACAAGAACACGGAGCGAAGATGGTGACTTGATTGATTTGGAAGTTGTGTAATAAAGCGTTTATTAAGGTATAGTTCCAGGGATTGGAGGAGAGCTGTAATAGTACCCTTATATAAGGGTAGGGAGAAAAGGGGAACTGGTAGAAATTAATAGGGGATAAGTTAAAATTGAGTATTGTAGGGAAGGTATATGCTGGTATTTTTGGTCGAACGAGTGCGTCGAGTGACTGAGGACTGATTGGTGAAGAACAAAGGTGCGTTTAGGGAGTGGTAGAGGATGTGTGGATCAAAATCTTTACATTGAAACAAATGATTGAGAAAATGAGGGAGAAGAAGAATAAATTGTATTTAGGTTTTATGGATTTGCAAACAGGCGTTGATCAGAGTTAATAGGGAAGGTTTATGGCAGGTGTTAGTGATATATTGGGTTGGTGGTGGTAGCTCTGAATGGAATCAAAAAGTATGGTATGACGATAGTGAAGGTGTGTGTACGAATAAATGGTGTCAATGGTGATTGGTTTAGGATTAACAGCGAAGTAAGACAGGGTTGTGTTATTTCCTTGGTTTATTCACTTGTAATATGATGGGGTTATGAAAAGAATTCGAGGTGGGGATGGCGGCAGGGGATAGTGTTAGAATGATTGAGAATGTAAGAGTGGAGGGTTCCCTACCTACTATATGAGGATGATTTGGTTTTGGGTGGCGAATCTGAAGATAGTTTGAGAGGATTGGTAGAGAGATTTGGCAAGGGGTGTGATAGGAGGGGCTTGAAAGTAAACGTAGATAAGAAAAAGGAAGGTTAATGGTTGTGAGTGAGGACACTTCTCAGTGTGAAGTTGTTGGATGGTAGGCAGCTGGAACAAGTGTCTGAGTTTTAAATATTTAGGGTATATGTGGATGAGAAGGGAACGGACGATGCAGAGTTGTAGTAGGAAAGTTTTGTGAATGGCAGGAAGGTGGCTGGTGCAATTAAAATTCGTTGTGAATGTAAAGGGACTAAGTCTTGAAGTGGTGCTAGGGTCTTACAATGAGGGTATGTTTGTTACCTGTGTTATTGTATACTAGTGAGACTAGTGAAGACTAATGGTCTGGAATAAGAGTATAGATCTAAAGTTCAATGTGTTCCAATGAATGATCCCAGGGGTGTGGTAGGTGTGAAGAAGAATTGAGTAGAATAAGAAATGAGCTATATTAGACAGCTGTGTGGTGTGGTGTGAAGAAAGGGGTTAACATGAGAGAATAAATGAAAGTATGTTGAGATGGTTGGTCATATGGAAAGGATGAATGAAAGTTGGTTGGTTAAGCAGGGAATGTATAAGTGGCGCAGTGTTTTGGGAACCGACCGGCTGGAGACCGAAGAAAAAGTGGATTGATCAGTAAACGAATGTTTGAAGGAGAGAATGTGAGTTTGGTAGGGCGAGAAGAAAGGTGTATAACAGGAGTGGAAGGCGGGGGATTGTGAGGGGGTATGGTTGTGGCCCACCTGGGCCAAGGGATGAACCTGAATTGTTGAGGTTTCACAGTGGGTGGCCATCGCTGTCCCATGAAGCTTTTGGGTGGATTTTCTGACTGGCGATGAGTTCTCACTAATTAACGGTACAGAGGGGGCGGTAAGGCTGGGCTTTCTTTTTCGACTTATGTCATGTTTTCCTACTGCTTTCTTTCCGATGCTCGTTACGCCAACTTACTCCCATTCTTGGGAAAAAAGATAAAAAAGAATAATACAAAGAAAGAAAGAAGAATATATATATATAAATATATATATATATATATATTATATATATATTCTATATTATATATATATTAATATATATTATATATATATATATATATATATATATATATATATTATTATATAAATATATATATATACTAGTGATGGGACGATTAATCGGAATCTGCATTGGAATCGGAGGAATCGGAATCGGAATCGGAATCGGAATCGGCAAAATTATACCGATTCTTTGACCGATTTTTTGGTATACAATCGGAAAATAATTTTTATTCGATCTTCATGATATTTCAAAAACAATATTTCGAAGTCTGCCGTGTTGATTTTTAATTTCAGTTCTTCCTGAATTCTATTTAATTAAAGAAAACTGGATTGAGCTGCGCATCTTTACGTAGAGCCTAAGATATCATGTTAGATTTGGCAAGTTTTTCTTCCAAATCGAAGGACGTTCTTGAGTTCATTTTCGATGAAAATCAAATGAACATTCTTCAGTTTTGAGATTGTTTACATTTTACAGCACAGACCTAAGCCTATAAAGGCTATTAATTATAATTTTTTAGTATATATATATATATATATATATATATATATATATATATTATATATATATAATATATATATATATTATATATATATATATATATTTATATATATAATAATATATATATATATATATATATATATATATTATATATATATATATTATATATATATATATATATTATATATATATATATATATATATATATATATTTTAAAAAAAACAATGTTTGAAACATGATCACTTCGAGTGACGTCACAACAATGATAATTATAATAGAGAAATAAATTTCTCAGTTTGTAGTTTTTTTTATAATTATATTTCACCAGTTTTTTGAAAAAATAACATAATTAATATATTTCGAAGATAAAATATCGTTCGAAAACTTGAAAACATTAAAAAAACATTTTTTTTACGATTTTAGCAACCTTGTGGATGGAAGAAAAATTCCTGATTTCGCTAGAAATTTACTTCCGTTTTGAAAGAATATTGACAAATCAAATGAAGAAAGTGAAGAACTTCTTCCGTTTAGAAGAATTCTTGTCCAAATCAAAAACGCCTTAAGATATCATCGTTAGGATTTTCAGACAGGCAGACATTTGGAAATGTTTCGTTAGTCATGTTATGTAAAATGTTTTGATAATTATATACCCGTGAACTCGTAAGTTAGCAGTGAAATATTTGCCTTGTAGGCTTGTAGTAATAATTGGGGCTATTGAATATAAATGCTATCCTTAGAGTTTCACCTTTTCACGTATCTCACACAGCATCTAATATTAGTGATTGTCTTCAAAATGTAATGGGAAGAATTTAATATTCCTGCTAATAAAATTCATGTTTATAGTAAGGGATAACGCACACTAATATGGCTGCAGGAGTTACAATACAAGCAGGATTCCAGAAATTACCTTGTTTTTACAGTCTTTGACACTAGTTCTCAATGATGCCATATTTGAACAAAGAGACGTAAAAAAAATTATCCATATGCAAACAAATCGTAGGTCATTTTAATCACTCACCCCAAGCTATTTCCAAGTATGAAGAATATCAAACTAGATTTAGTTTACCACAGCACAGATTTATTCAGGATTTACAAACCAGATGTAATAGCCAGTATCATTATGCTTTCAAAAAAATTTGAACAAAACACGGCTCTCATTCATATTGCAGTGATGATTCAAAACCTGTATGCTTAAAAACACGGAAAGTTCTTGAAAAAATTGCTAAAAATTACTTAAAAATTTGGTTGATTGTACAAATTTTATTGAGCCACAAGGAATCAATGCATCGGCAATAATCCCAATATGAAAATGATTTGCATTTTTTTTAAGAGTCAGAAAAAAAGAAACTATTTGAGAGACTTGGGTCTACAAATATCAGCATGGAAAAATTCAGTAAAAAATAGATTCAGCATTTACTTTACTGATGAGAATCTTGTGCTTGCTGCCTATCTTGATCCACGCTTTAAAATTACATTCCTTGAGGATGATTAAAACAACAATATAAAAGTGGAAGATATTCCTTAAGCAATGGATGTGCGAAGATAATATGTTGTATTAAAAGAAAGGAAAACAGTTTCCACTACTTTAAACCAATTTCAGATTGGGCCACAAGGAATCAATGGCATCGGCAATAATCCCAAATATGAAAATAATTTGCATTTTTTTAAAAGAGTCAGAAAAAAAGAACTATTTGAGGGACTTGGGTCTACAGAATCAGCATGGAAAAATTCAGTAAAAAATAGATTCGCATTTACTTTACTGATAAGAATATTGTGCTTGCAACCTATCTTGATCCACGCTTTAAATTACATTCCTTGAGGATTGATTATAACAATATAAAAGTGGAAGATATTCTTAAGCATGGATGTGCGGAGATATATGTTGTATAAAGGAAAGGAAAACAGTTTCGTCTACTTTAAACCAGTTTTCAGATTCTTCTCATTTATCAACAAAATGGGGCGAAAAAAGTGATACTGAAGATAATAGTTTTAACTTCAGTTTTTAAAGTTGTTTTTCGGTTTAAAGAGAAAAAGACTTTAAAACAGCAAAGAAACTCATTCCCAAGGAAAAGATAGACACATATATTGAAAAAAGTTGAAGATGTTTATAAGTAGAAATCAGCCAAAATAAAAATATGAAACTTATTAAAAATTCAGAAAATCCCTTACAATGGTGGTCATCGGATAAAGGAACCTTTCAGCATTTGGGTGTTCTTGCTAGAAAATATTCAAGCTCGTCCCCTTTTCCGTGGAAAGTGAAAAACTCTTCAGAATTGGAGGATTCAATTTATTCTCCTAAAAAAATCGGATGCACTCAGAAACGGGAGAAATGTTATGTTTTTTGCACTACAATTAAGAGTCATGATTTAACTACAAATTATAATGATAATTTTGCTTCAAGATCTTCTTTTAGTAAATTAAAGAAGGATTTTTTTTTTTAAACAAAAAAAATAAAAAATTGTTCATTTATTGTAGATTTTTTAAATAATGCTGTAATTTTTTCAGTGGTTAAAACCATTGAAAATGGCAATAAACTAGTCATTTCAATAGAAAAGATAAAAATATAAGAGAGAAATCTATAACATTAATTTATAAAGGTTTTTAATATCTAAAATTAGTTGATTTGGCAAATAAGCATATAATATATATATATATATATATATATATATATATATATATATATATATATATATATATATATATATATATATATATATACTATATATATATATATATATATATATATATATATAAAGAATTGGAATCGGATGAATCGTCCCATCACTAATATATATATATATATATATATATATATATATATATATATATATATATATATATATATATATATATATATATAATATATTATATATATTATATCTATAATATTATATATATATATATATATATATATATATATTATATATATTATATTTAGGGGTGTACCGGAACTGAAATTTTCAGTTCCGGCCGGAACCGGAATTAGCCGGAATCACAAAAAAAATTCCGGCCGGAACCGGAATTTCTTATGAACTTTCCTTTAACTATAAAGAAATGTAAAAAAAATATATTTTAAATAACTTTCAACATAAAATCTTATTTAGTACAACGCCACTTCATGAACATATGGAAAATCATCATTGAATAGATTATCTGGAAGTCCAAAAATTTTAAAAGTAAAAGGGAGAGTCGTATTTTCTAGAACAGGGGAAACCACAAAAGAGCAATAGATCCAAGCCGTGAAATAAGTGAGTTTTGAGGGGAATTTCTCCCCAAAAAATATTATAAATTTGTTAAATTTATTAAAATAATGGAAATTTTTAAAATATACTTTTTCAATTAATCGTCATCATCAAAATGAGAAGGGATTCATAGAACTTATTGCCCATCTTCAACCAAAATATCTTATTCCTAGTAGAAAATATTTTGAAGAGAAAATGTTACCAACTTCATACAGGAAATTGAGATCAGCAGTATTCGAGAAGTTATCTAAGGCTGATCAGATATCATTTACTACAGATATATAGAGAGCTAAATAATTCAAACGACTTATTTATTTCTTTAACTGCAACTCTGGCTTTAAAAAAATTGGACTGTTGTATTCCCATTGCAAGTATTTGCCCAAGGTTCTCATTCTGGAATTAAAAATCAACACTATGAGTTTGGAAATTACGATGAATAATTGGAATTCCTCCTAACATAATCCATTTGATCCTTCGAGATGGAGCATATAACATGAAACTTGGAACTGATTTAGCAGGATACACAAGTTTTTCTTGTTTTATTCATAAAATTTCAAATTTTAATATAAAGAATTCATTATTTTCTCAAAGAGCAGCGTGATTTCACAAAGAAACGAAGGCAATATTTTGTCACATTTCGATCATTCCCAGTTTTTACAGCTGTGAATAAACTTAAAAGAATACGTAGAAGACCTTGGATCCACATCTTCAAGCTCACTTATGCCAATTCAAGATGTTAATACAAAGTGGAATAGCACATATTTGATTCAGAAAGAATTGATGTTGAAAAGCTCTGGCAAGTTTTATTTATAAGAAAAATCATCATTTAAAGCTTTGACTTCTAATAATGGCAAATACTACTTGAAAAAATCTAACAGAGTTTTTGCAATCATTTCTCAATGGTTACGGAAACTAATAAAGGCATAATCAATTCATATCATCAATTATTCTACATATTTGAGCTCTCCCAGCATATCTCTCAAACTCTGATGATGACAGAGAATAAAGAAGAGCTGAAGAAGGTTTAGAGTTTAGATTTATGAATAAAACGGAAGAGCAAGGATCAATAGACATATATCAAAACAAGATAATTGTTTAAATACTGTAGTAGACCCAAGATACTAACTGACATTATTTTCTAATGAAATGAAGAGAATTGAGTAGAAAATGATGCTTGAAGAAATATGCAAATAAATTGAAGGTAGAAGTGAATAATAGTTAGTAGCAGTGAACCATGACAGAAGCATTCAGGCCGATGAGCCATTTTCAGACAACGAGCAATTAACCTCAATCAAACTAGATTTTGCCAAGTACTACAAAAATCATTAGGAGGCATTAAGAAAAGAATTACTGTAAAGTTACTTAGTTTTATAAGTTTGAAGAAAGTGAAGGTGACAGCGAGTCAGTTAGGGTAAAAAGAAAAATCAGTGGCTCTTTACAAAAGGTAAATTCTTAAAGAAATTGAAATTTTTTTTACAAGAAAAATCAATTTCTATCTGGAAAAAAGAAAGAAAAAATTTTCCCTTAATTGATGGAAAATGACAAAGCTACATTCCCAAACATAGCAGTACTAGCCCAAAAATTACTCTCATTTCCAGTCTCCTCCATATATTCTGAGAAATTATTTTCATTTTTAGAAGCAGGAAAAATATTTGAGGAAAAACGTTTAAAAATATCGCCCAATACCTGGTGAACTGTTTTTTCTTTTTAAGTTCACCAACAATTCAGCATATTTTTCAATCCTACAATCCTATTTTTGAGGTATTTGAGTAAATTTTTTTAAAATAATACCTGTAGGTAACTGTTACAGCTTGTATTGTTTTCTACACAAGGTACTTTATATTTTGTTACAAGATGGCTATGGGTTTATATAAATAAATCTCTTACCCGATTTTTTTTTCTCAGAAGTAAATTAATAATTCCGGAACCGGAACGGGAAAAAAAATGTCAAATTCCGGCCGGAACCGGAATTCCGGTACACCCTCTAATATATTAATATTATATATATATATATATATATATAATATATATATATATATATATATTATATATATAATATATATATATATATATATATATATATACTTATATATATTATATATATATATATTTATATATTATATAATAAAGCAAATATGAAGCAGTTGTTACTCGAGTGCAAAAGGAAGTAATGTGGATGTGCTAAAAAGTAGGAAGTAAAATGTTACAGTGAGTGGTGGAATGAAGAGGTGATGCAAGCGTTAAAAGTAAAAAAGAATCGTGGTTGAATGTACTAAAAGCCAGGATGGAACGTTTCCATAAAGAAAATGTTTGGAATTAATGTAAGGAAGAAAAAACCCTAAATACTAAAAGGTGGCATACGTAGGAGAAAAGAGGTAAATGAAAAGTTTGAAGGAAGGTGAATGGGGACTTAAGGGAATAGGAAGCTCTTCTGGAAGGAAGCGCGAAAGGTTAAGAATGAGAATAAGAGGAACCTGCTTAGAATAATGAATAGGGATGGTGCTTTTTGTAAACTGATGAAATGGATGCGAGGGGAGTGTGGGAAGGAACACTTCGAGAATCTGTATAATTTTAACAGTAATGAAGAGGTTGATAGTGAATGTGTGTGGGTTTGATGGTGCAAGAAGTAATAGGTATTTTGGGGATGTGATCATTAGCAAGGAGGAGGTAATGGGTAGAGTGAGAAAGTTGAAGAATGGTAAATCTGCAAGTATAAGTGAAATTATCAAGAATGTAGGCGAGATGGTGATTGATTGGATTTGGAAGCTGTGTAATAAAGCGTTTATGGAGGGTATAGTTCCGAAAATTGAAGAGATGGTAACAGTACCCTTTATATAAGGGTAAAGGAGATGAGGGGAACTGTAAAGGAACTATAGGGTAAATTAGTTTATTGAGTGTTTGTAGGGAAGATATATGCTGGTACTTTGAGTCGAAGAGTGCGTCAAGTGACTGAAGGAATGGATTGGTGAAGACAAGGTGCGTTAGAGTGGTAGAAGGAATGTGTGGATCGAAAATCTTAACTGAAACAAATGAACTGAGAATGAGGGACAAGAAAAATAAATTGTATTTAGGTTTTATGGATTTGCAACAGGCGTATGATAGGATTAATAGGGAAGCTCTATGGCAGGTGTTTGTAATATATGGTGTTGGTGGTAGGCTTCTGAATGGAATCAAAAGTATGTATGAAGATAGTGAAGCGTGTGTAAGAATAAATGGTGTCAAAAGTGATTGGTTTAATATTAATAGCGGAGTGAGGCAGGGATGTTATATCTCCTTGGGTTATTCAATTTGTATATTGATGGGGTTTAAACAATTGAAATAGAGATGGGGGTGGCAGGAAATGGTGTTAGAATGATGGAGAATGGAGGTGAGTGGAGGGTGCCCTACCTATTATATGCGGATGATTTGGTTTTGTGTGGTGAATCTGAAGAGAGTTTGAGAGGATTGGTAGAGAGATTTGGCAGGGTGTGTAAAAAGGAGGGGTTTGAAAGTAAACGCAGATAAGCGTAAGGTTATGGTTTGTGGAGTGAGGACAGTCTCGGTGTGAAGGTATGTTAGATGGTGAGCAGCTGGAACAAGTGTAATGAGTTTAATATTTAGAATGTGTGTTGGCATGAAAAGGGAAACGGATAATGAGGAGGTAGTGGAAAAGTTGTGATGGTAGAAGGTGGCTGGTGTAATTAAATCGTTTGTGAATGTCAAGGGACTAAGTCTTGAGTGTGCTATGGTCCTTACATGAGGGTAATGTTGTTTACCTGTGTTAATGTATAGTAGTTGAGACTATGGTCTGGAAGGAATAAGAGGGTATAGATCTAAAGTACAATGTGTTTCAGATGGACAATCTTAGGGGCGTGTTTAGGTGTGAGAAGAATTGATAAAATGAGGAATGAACAAGTATTAGAGAGTTATGTGGCGTGAACAAAGGGGTAAACGAGAGAATAAATGAAAGTATTGTTGAAGATTGGTTGGTCATATGGAAAGGATGAATGATTGTTAGCCGGTTGGTTAAGTGGATGTATAGTGGTGAGTGTGTTGGGAATCGACCGGCTGAGAGACCGAAGAAAAAGTGGATTGACTCGGTAAAGGAATGACTGGATGAGAGAAATGTGAATTAGGGAGATGCGAGAATAAAGGTGCATAATAGGAGTGAATGGCGGGGTTTTGTGAGGGGTTATGGTTGTGGTCCACCTGTGCCAAGGGCTGAAACCTACACTGACGATATGCCATAGTGAGGGTCCGTCGTGGTCCCGTGAAGCTCTAGGGTTATATTTTCTGACTGCGACGAATGTTCTCACTAATAGGTATATAGGGGGCGGTAAGGCCTGGGCCTTTCTTTTCGACTTATGTCATATTCTTCTACTACTTTTCTGTTCCGGTGCATGTCACGCGCCTTACCCCCAGTCTTTATGGGTAAAAAAAGGTGGATTATATATATATATATATATATATATATATATATATATATATATATATATATATATATATATATTATAATATACTATATATCATACATAAACATAAATGTGTAGAAAAAATATATATAATATATATATATATATATATATATATATATATATAATATATATATATATATATATATATAATATATTATATACGTTTTTTGAAGTCATTAATACAGGACCCACCACTGCCTCATAGAGAAGCGGCCCACTGGGTTAAATAATCAACTCCATGGTGGATTCCTGACTTAAGGCGTTTTCGATTTTGCACTTTTGCTAACGAAATTTAGTAAAATGCTAAAGTTGCGTCGTTTATGTCAATTTTAGCACAAATTTAGGAAATTGCTAACCAAACGTTTAGGAATTTTCCTAAATTCTGTTAGGTTGCTCTTTGCCGTGCTTACCGAATTTTAGGAAAATGCTAACGAAAAAAATGTAAACAAAAAAGATTGCGGCGTAGTAGTTCGTCGATTTGATGAATGTTTCATTCATGAAATTAGCTTTAAATTACTAATTTCTTCCAAATCGATAAACTCCATCACAATAGTTAATCAATTATTTGTAATAAAAACCATTTGTTATTTTTTTATTTTTGTTTATTCCAAAACAATTCGAATTATACCATTAGAACAGCTGATTCCAAAAATTTTGTAAACAATCGGTCGATTATGCCCGAAATTCGTGCTAAAACTGGATTAGCATTTCTTATCCAGCGTAAGCAAAAACGAAAACGGCTTTATATATACTTATTAGCAACCTTACAGAATTTAGGAAATTCCTTACGTTTGGTGAGCATTTCTCCTAAAAATTTGGACTAAATGGAACGCATCTCTAGCATTTTCCTAAATTTCGTTAGAAAAAGTGTAAAATCGAAAATACCTTAAGATTTTGCCCTATTGAAGGCGCTCTCGATTTTGCACTTTTGCTAACAAAATTTTGGAAAATGCTAAAGTTGCGTTCCATTTTTTCAAATTTAGTACAAATTTAGGAAAATCCTCACCAAATGTAAAGAATTTCCTAAATTCTGTAAGGTTGTTATTTCCCGTGCTTACCGAATTTAAAGAAAATGCTAACGAACAAATGTAAACAAACAAGATGGCGGAGTAGTAGATCGTTGATTTGATGAATGGTTCATTCATGAAATTAGCTTTAAATCTAATTTCTTCCAAATCGATAAACTCCACCACAATAGTTGATCAATTAATTATTTGTAATAAAAACCATTTGTTATTTTTTTATTTTTGTTTATTCCAAAACTACGTCACAGTCTAGATTAGATTGTGACTACGTGCTCCATCAGAACAGCTGGAGTGGAGAGCAAGTTATTTAGGGATGCCCGATATCTAAAAAGTATCAATAAATCGATATTTTAAAAAATATCAAAATGCTCTCGATATTATCAGGGCTGTGCGGAGTCGTAAAATAAAATTTTTCGAACCTCCGACTCCTTAATTCAAATTTGGGATTTTCGGACTCCGACTCCCGACTCCACTTAAAAAAAAATTTTCGACTCCGACTACGACTCCAGCAGTCAAATCAAATTTCGACTCTGACTCAGATTAGTGCTTACAGAGTAACAGTAAAACATTTTTTTGTTTCAACAATTTTTTTTCGCTTGCTTTTGAGAATAAAAAAAATATACCACTTTTCAAATGAATCTAATTTCCAAATGCTATACGGTAAAGTACCGTAAGACATAAAGATGCATGCGCAACACATGACAAACAAATATATTTCAGTATCGGAAACACAAATGTATAACGTAATTATGATGTAAATATTTTTATTTTTATTATAAACCAGCCATTATAAATTAACAGTTTAATACTTTTCACTTTCATAATAATAATAATAATAACTAAATAAATAATAATGATTAACAGATCTGTTATGAAATAAAAAAACAAACGAATTTCTGACAAAATTAAAAGAACTGAATTTTATAATTTAGGTAATATATAATATATATATATATATATATTATATATATATATATATAATATATATATATATATATAATATATATATATAATATATTATTTATATATATATATATATATATAATATATATATATATATATATATATATATATATATATTATATATATATATAATATTATATATATGGATTGCCTAAAATACACAAAAACTCAGAAAATTCACCTTTGAGACCTGTAATATTTATGTGCGGAACGGTTACACACGAAATTGCCCAATATCTGAACAGAATTATCCGACCATATCTTAATAACTCTTTCATAGTTAATCAAATAATGAAACATTATGTAAATTATCAACTTAAAACTTGAAGGCCACTAATTATTCGCCTCACTTAATGTAGAATCTTTGTTCATAAATTTACCGGTTCTTGATACGATTGACATATTAATTAACGAAGTGTATCACCCAAATAACCTACCCCCACCAGATATATCAACAACATATGAGAACCTTTTAATAATTTGTTGTACTCAAACAACACCGTTTAAATTTAAAGAAAATATATATCTACAAACTGATGGAGTGCAGGATGGGCTCACCACTTGGACTTACACTTGCTGACTTCTATATGTCCAACGGAAAAACAAAATCAATTCGTGAAGTCATACAACTTTAACCCGTTTTTTAGCATAAGGTATGTCGACCGAATACCACTCACTGGATTTTTAGGAACATAGATCATAAAAACAGTTCATCAATAGAATTCAAGAGTTGTCATGCTTAAAATTCACATACGAACTTAGGTTAATAATATGCTAATCTGTTTTTTTAGACATCAAAATCAATGTTAATTCTGACGACTCATTATCTACAGGCATACATGTAAACCCACTGATAATGGTCTGTATATGAACAATGGATCCTATTCACCGACTATTTACAAAGAATCAATCGTAAAAATTTTAGTTTAAAGAGCATACAACCTATGTTCAACTTGGAAACTTTTGAGAAGAATTTGCCGCATCAAGTAAATTTAATTTACTGTGATCTTCCACAATATTCAGTTGAAAATTTAATAAAACCCTTACAAATTTATATAATAAAGAAAGTAAAAAATAATCCGAAAAAATTCGCAAATTTCTTTTTCAAAACTTCCAATGCTATTTGTCATAAGGAAGAGAAGTGCCTTTGTAATATTTTAAATTCTCACCTCAAAACTAAAGACACCTCAAAAATTAAAGTCAGACTATACCATAAGTCCAAACAACTTCATCTTCCTTTTGCACAAGAGATGCTTTGCCCGACAACCCTCACGTTGTGTCCAATTTAACTGCCCTGATTTAGACTGTACGTCGACATATATTTGGCTTACACGAGAATAGAATTGCGGGACAGGCATATCAACACTCTCTAACAGTCAGCAAATCTTTGAAAACATTCAATCGGCAACATGGTCATCACTATTTAGTAATTTTCTAAACCCTTCAAACAATATTATATACCGATCGTGTAAATTCAGAACTTAAAATTGCGAGGCCTTCTACATCAAAACACGCAACCAAACATTAACATAAAATTTTTTGTATTTATCAGTCAGACTCAATATCATTATCATTTACTTATTATATATGCAATTTAACAAGACTCCATTCGCTTACAAGAAAATAGTTCCTCTGAACAGATGTCTCAAGTATAGAGCGAAAAGCGTCGGGAAATCTAGTAAATATATCTTCTTCTTCTCCTGTATATTATTTTCAAGATTATTTTAAGGAAATTAAATTATCTAACAAAAATAAATATTTAGAACTTTGGAAATAAATAATTTAATAAATAATAATATAATAATAGTTACTTATATTACGACTTCCGGCCCCGACTCCACTTACACAGGAATGTTCGACTTCGACTCACTTGCACAGAGTTTTTTCGACTCCGGACTGCGGAAAATTGCACGACTCCCACGACTCCGACTCCCGCAGCCCTGGTATTATCGCAGAAAAATTATCGATATTTCGATATATAATTGTAATCCGATTATCCAATTCTTATATTCCAATTATATATATATATATATATATATATATATATATATATATTATATATTTGGGTATATATATATATATATATATATATATATTATATATATATATATATAAAACAACGATAGCTAACACTAAAATTGCAATACATTTTTGGAATCAGGGGAAAATTTCATTAGCATAAGTACAAAAATAAATTAAAATTAATGGCTGCGTATCCCAGAAATCCCGAGTGCAGCCCCGTGTGCAAAATCGACTCGGAAACGCTTCGAATTGAAAAAAAATTAATTAACCAATCAGAGAACAAGAAATTTGAGTACCTGGAAACGGCCGAGCGCGCCCGTCGGATCAGCTGACATTGTAAACAATACTCTATACTTATATGTTATATCTATTTTATGAATATAACGATATATTAGTAATCCTCAATATAAAAGTTAACATAAAATATTAAAAAACTT
The DNA here is from genome assembly GCA_015478945.1 of Trachelipus rathkii. NCBI lineage: Eukaryota > Metazoa > Arthropoda > Malacostraca > Isopoda > Trachelipodidae > Trachelipus > Trachelipus rathkii. The sequence goes on from JABUQX010075758.1 coordinate 15,787, forward strand.
TTGGCAAGGCCATTTCCGACACATGTTTGTAAAAAGATTTGTTTAGAAAGTTTACAATTCCCAAAATCGAGGATTTTAACAATGGGCGCCTGACTGTGACGTAAAGTGCGGCAACGGGCGGCTGGAAACGGATGCCTATGCGCCCTGTGTGCCCGCCCGGTGCAGTCAGGCTTCTGGAAACGCAGCATAAACATAAAATAAAAAAAGTTTTAGGGATGTACGATGTTTTTTTATTTTACAACGGCAGAAATGATGATGTTAACAGATTTATTTGCATTCTTAAACAATGATCTCGAGCAGTTGTTAGGTATTTTACAGTATTACGGTTTAATACTAACCTTTAACTATATATATATATATATATATATATATATATATATATATATATATATATATATATATATATATATTAAAATAAAAATATATTATTTATATTATATATATAATATATATATATATATAAAAATATATATATATATATATATATATATATATATATATATATATATATATATATATATATACGTAGATAAAAAAAATTATCCGATCTCCCGTTCCGTGTGGCCGTTAAGATCTGCCACAGAGATTACAAACTGCCTCGGCATTAGATATATTTTTTTAAATAATCCCAGACTCTACTTTTCGATGACATGTTAATTTACTTTTATTCAATTCTCTACTCGTTATATTTAAACTTGTCTCTAAAAAATTCTTTAAATTTTTTGAAACTAAGAAACTTAAAGAAAGCACAATACTTGGTAGTTAGCTCATACGACACCTCTATCAACTTGATCACTGAATAACTGAATAGTGTGATTAGTGAATACTCAGAAGACAATTTGACTATGTGGCATGTGCCATGTCGATCCCCCCCTCTCCCTATTTTTGGTTCCCGAAAAGACGAAAAATCTAAAACCCAAATTTTTTTCGGTTTATTTTATGCACGACATTGGGGGACGAACGAAGAACGAAATATGGGGGTGAAAGAGAGTTTCATCACTTCAAGGTGTCTGGAGAGGGGGATAAGTTTTTATTTTTTTTCCGGCCTTTGAAAAAAATTTTTTTGAAAAGAATATCGGCTTTCGATATTAAGAAAAAATATCGATATTTTTTGGCCATCCCTAGCAAGTATTAAGGCGTTTTCGATTTTGCACTTTTCCTAGCGAACTTTAGGAAAATGCTAAAAAGTCGTTCCTTTATGTCAATTTCAGCACAAATTAAGGTAAAATGCTAACGAAACGTTAGTAATTCCTAAAATTCTGTTAGGTTGTTTCCTTATGTGTTAGAATTTTAGGAAAAGCTAACGGAAAATGTTATATGGAGCGTAGTAGTTTCGTTGAATTTTGATGAATAGTTTATTCATGAAATTAGCTTTAAATCTAATTACTTCCAAATCGATAAACTCCATAGTTTGATCATTATTTGTAATAAAACACATATATAGATATAATTTTTTTATTTTTGTAGAGTTATTCCAAAACCACGTGCTCCATTAGAACAGCTGATCAAAATTTTTGTAAACAATCGGTCGATTATGCCCGAAATTCGAGCTTAAACTAGATTAGCATTTCTTAGCGCAAAAACGAAAACGGCTTAAAGTAAAAAGAGAAATATCGGTGATTCGATACTGAAAATAAAATATCGATATATCGGCTGAAAAAATATAATCGATATTTTTTCGATATTATCGAAAAAATATCAATATCGATATATATAGGTCCTCTTGCTGCATCCCTAGCTACAAGTAAAAAGACTGAAGAGGTTCGAATTGTTTACGGATTTTAAATTTTAAGGGAATATTGTTGAAAATGATTAGGCTAATAATAAGCCAAAACATAACTTGCAATTTCACTAGCAGAATTTTTAATAAATCTAGAAATTGTTTATGGAAGGTAAATATGAAATGGAACAAAAAATTATAATCAGTTTTGTGGCCATTTAGAGAGGGTGTGTGTGTTGTGTTTTTTTTTTTTTTTTCTCGTAGTTTACTACTATAATTTGTGTATTTGCATGTAAATTTAGTTAACAAATTAGTGTTGTGCATCTAACTGTAGTTTTTAGAAATTTGTATACTTAATTTTGAGATTATTTCTGTTAATTTATTTTAGTTGAGTATTGAACTAGGTCAGTGTTTGATAGCTTAACCCTTGGCTAGTGTAGTTAAGAGATTTACTGAATATTGTGTGTGTTTGCAGGTTTATTTGGATTATTAAATAGTTTTCTGTATTTAATTACAGTCATTAACAATTTTATTAATTTTGTAATAATTTAAATTAAAGTTTATAGTAGAGCAGAACTTAGGTTAGGTGCAGGTCAGGAATGGGGAATTAGGGCTTTAGGTATAAATGAATGGGTTGGGAAAATTTATTTTTCAGAAAATATTAGGTTTATGGATTTGTGGGGATAATTTCTGAATAAAGATCTTTTTGCTGTAGAAAGAGTTCACTAGTTGTAAAGGTGTTGAGCTTTTCAGCACCAGTTTGGAGACTTGTCTATCAAAAAATTAGGTAAAGTAGGATTGATGGGCTAAATCTTGATATGAATAATTATAGCAATGGTAACTAATAGTGATGAGATTAATAAAACTAGCTTTGTTACAGGCTCAAATAAAGATGATAGCAATAAAAGTAACAGCATTTTAAATATTAAATGCTTTTATAAAAATGCTCATAGCCTTAGAAACATAAAAGATGAGCTGATTAGTTATATCATAAAGGAGAATCTAGACATTATTTGCATAACTGAAGCTTGGGTTAATGAAGAATTGTATAGACTCCTTTCAGGGATATGAAATACTGATATTCAATTTATTTATATCATTGTAAAGGAAAGAAGGATGGTGGTATGAGGCTTTTTATTAAAAACAATATTCAATCTGTGTTAATGACTGACATTAAAACTAATCATGATATTGAATCTGTGAGCAGATATCCTTATGTACAATAAATCATACAGAATAGGGGCATTTTATAGACCTACTGGTCAGTTGAGAATTAGATGCAGAATGATGTAAGAAAATTGAGACACACAGCCATTATAAATATAAAAAGGTATAATCATAATGGGTCATTTTAATTTTCCTGGTATTCAGTGGGATTCCTTGTCTAATATAGACCATAGTAATTCTGTATTTATAAATTGTATACTAGACAATTTTTTGAGCCAGATGGTCTATGAACCTACAAGACAAATGCAACTGTTAAACTGAGGTTAGAATAGAGGGTTATTTAGGAATATTGCCTATTTTGCAAATGAATTTGCAGGAAGCATAATATATGGGCTCAAATTGCAATAGTTAAAGGACAAAGATCTAGATTTCTGAAATAGGGATGTAAAGGAGGTGACCAGAGGGTCGAAAATATTTGGATGATGACTGCAACAGGGAATATTTTAAGTGGCCCCCAGAACAAGTGAGGAGGGCTTTAATCCCTCGTCCAACACAACTAGTTCACTTCAGGAAATGAATTAAAAAAAATAATAAATAAATAATAATCTGGAAAAGATAAAGTCTATCTGTTTTTGTTTATATTAACAGGGGAATTCTTCATTGGCGGGAAACTTCATACGCCAACCAATCCCATACCCATCTGGAGCCGAGCTTTCCTTCCTCTTTAGCTATTTTTGGTCATTGTAACCAGTTTCTGTTTTAAAAAGAAAACATTGAATGGTTATTGAAAATAGACTTTAGGTTAATATTTCCAGATATACAGTACTTTTTACGTTATTAATTATTTACACTGATGTTTGGATTTTTTAGGGACATATAATTAAAAAGGAGATTAACAACTCCAGATATACTTTTTAGGTTTATTATTAATTTTTATTTACACTAATGTTTTGATTTTTTTTAAGGGATTAGAACTATACCGTAATTAAAAATGGTTTATTATTAATTATTATTTACACTGATGTTTTGATTTTTGAAGGAACATATAATTAAATAGGAGCAATGTCTTACTGACTATATGTGCTTTTTAATCTATTAGTGTTATAAAATTGCTGTCAAGAGTTCTAATTAGAATCTTAAATGGAATCTATTTTTTCTTATCATCAGCCTCAATCCAGCTATTATTCAGCAAATGATTGTTTGTATTCTGTGAGGGAATGGAAAGGTTAATAAGTAATAAATCAGTACTTATATTGTATGAGTTGATTTCTTTTCCTTTTATTCTTTCTGATGATTTTTTCCTAAACACAAATTTTGAATTTTCCAA
>JABUQX010075758.1:32500-45000 GCA_015478945.1 Trachelipus rathkii
CATACATATATATTTATTATTATTATTATTATATTAATTATATTTTTTAATTTATTAATTATTTATATAATATAATTATTATATATTATTATATATATATAATATATATATATATAAATATAATATAAATTATATATATATTATAATATTTAATATAATATATACTTATATATATTAGTATTATATTTATATATATTATATATAATAATATATAATATTAATAATATATATATATATATAAATAAATATATATCTAATATATATAGATATAATTATATATATATATATATAATATATATATATATATATATTATATATAAATATAATATATATATTATAATAAATTAATATTATATTATATAATAAATATTAATTATATTATATATTATATATTATGTATATTAAGTATTAAGATATATATATATATAATATAAAAAAGGTACCAAAATTATATATGTTTATATGATAGTATTAAAGCTTCTTACGATCAGCGATATCCTCACACTTTTCTAGTGTGCTAGTATTGCCCTATTCTTAACAGAAAAATATCTAAGTTAGTCTTGTTACTCGTCACAAAGAAGAAATCAAGCAATATCTTCACAAAACTACACAATAGCTACAAGAAAAGGAAACATGTTGGAATCGTCCAATTTTTAGTAAAACGCGGTATTAAAGTCGCATGAAACTAATAAATAATGAGTATATACAGAGAAACACAGAAAAAAAAATAAGATAGTCTGCAAAGAAAATATCACAAATTAGCTACAGCGATATACACTTAAGAATCTATCTCGGTTTTATATGGAATCCTTGTAAGAGGTGAGTATGTTACCGGTACACGTAAAAAGGAAGAAAAATATGAATAATAAACCCACTTAACTGAACTTCACTACAAATACCATATTCATGCTCTCAATGTGCTTTGATTTACCTTATATTAGGGTAGCCAGGGGACATAAACCACTAAAAAAAAATGACAACTATGATAATAATTAGATAATATAATATAAATAATATATATATAATATATTAATTATATAATATTATAAGTATATATATATATATATATATATATATTATATATATATATATTATATATTATATAATATATTATATATAATATATTATAATATATATATATTATATTAATAATTATATATATATATATAATATATTATTAATAGTATATATATATATATTATATATATATATATATTATATATTAATATTAATATATATATATATATTAGTTGAATTATAGCAGGATATACTAATTACCGACTAAATTACCGATCCGCCATCCTACGGATAAGCATTATTTGTTAAAAGGTTCCAGACAAAAGATATAAATAATTTAATAGATACACGCCGCCAATATGTAGGCCGCGCGATGCTCGAGCCGACGGGAGAACACGGGCGGGGACGTTTTTCGCTATACCCTTTAGGGGAGGGCGGACAGGAACCCCGCGATGACACCCAAAGTAGCGCGAATAGGTAGCGGGGTCGCGGGAAGTACTCTTCATCCCTCGCGAAGGGAGGAATTAGTTCCGATATCTCTACAGTAGTAGAACCTCCGTAGTAAGGCCGAGAGACACTAACAGACTTAAGCCAATGAAACTCTGGAAATTGCACAAGGTGAATCAGAGAATAATGTAAGTCTCGAACGGGTAGGAGTGTATTAAAAAAACGTGTCAGTGGATTAATACCCATAATCACATTAAAAATGTAGAAAAACAAAAATATATTAGCATTAAGCCAATTTTAGTTTGCTATGAGGACTTCTCTTACTTTTTTTTTCTCTTCTATATATATATGTAATTATAATATTGTGTTTTTATTTTTTTGTTTCACAAATTGCACGCCCACTAATACATTGGGACTAGCATTTCCGTAACAGCAATGCTCACTAGTCCTTTCTCGCTCTAGATTACTATCTAGATAGTTTTATCGAGAGATACACTTTATGAGATTAATGTGAGAAATAAAAGGGAATTTGGAGAGATAATCTATCATGCGCTGCAATATAATGGATAATAACATGCTTTCCCACAATTAAAACTACATTATTGTATAAGAAACTACCAATCTAGCGCTCTATCAAGCTTCTATGATCTACCATACGAAATGATTAACCAATTAATCTTCAACCGTCACTTAAGGAGAAAGCTATTTGTAAATAACCATTCTTCAATATAATGAATAAATGTATCGACGTATTATAAAATAATAAAAATATGATATAGAATGAAATTAAACTATGAGCTAAAAACTCACTTCGGTATTCTGTATATTTAATAATATGATCCACTATCCTAAAATATATATTATGACCATAACTAAAATATGTAGTAATCCACCGTATTAATAAAAAGGCGAAGTTATTATTTATTTTAGTTAATAAATAATATATTAGTAATATACAAGTTAATCGTCACTTATTAGTATGTTTAGCATATAGAGTTATGAGATATAAAATCAATAACCAAACGATTATTTAATATAATTACGCCCCATCCATTAGAAAAAATAAACGAAAAAGTAATCTGCCAAACTACTTCTACAGTATAATATTACATAACAGTCGAATTTCTAATCAGAAGTAATAAGAACCGACACCAATATTGCATAAAGATAAATAGGCAATGTAATATATTGAAAATCACTACCAAGTAAATACAGTAATACTTAATAAAGATGATACCTGTTCCTAATATAGTTATGAGTGTGATATAAGATTCATGTACAATTAGTTATATATACACTATATATGACAATAGCATTATATGCGATGAGGTGAAATATTAACCAGTAATCACTATGTCTCTATATAATACACTTAATTAGTTCCAATGGAAGATAGAGTATATACAATAATTATTATCTATGTAATAGATATAAGTAACCTAGCACTTACTATATATACAGATCTAGGTAAGAATATTGAGTAATAGTTTACCTACTACGCAACACTTCTCATATTATATTTAATGAATATATATAATACAGGAGTAAAAGTATTAATTATATAAATATAATACCATTATGTATAAGTTTTCTCAAATTAAAGAGGAGTAGAGTATGTATAGAAAGAGAGTATTTAGTATTATAGTAGGGGTGATTGATAGGGGATCCCCATTATTACTACGTACTACTCGCAAGGTTGGAGAGATACATTTGGGTAAGAGAACATGATCATAGATAATATATAGATTAATTTAATCAACATATAAATCATAAGAGATATGGACATTAAATAAAACTCATATTAAATAATATGTTTAAAAAGAATTAAAAATAATAATTTTTTAAAGTTCATTTAAATGACACAATTATTTTATAAGGTTATCAAACATTTTTAGGTTTTCATGCTATAACTGCATGCGGAATCTGAGACACGGTAGCCAGTGAAGCACGGAGCACGAGAGCCGGATTGACCGAGAGCTGGAGCACGGAGCCGAGAGAAGCCTGAGTAGAACGAGAGTCGAAGTCCATGAAGACCGGTAATGATTTATATGCAAACATTAAAAATGGCTGTTGAAGTAGGGCCTGAGGAGTCGAGGCTATATTTTGAGAAAGAGTGAGGTATATCTGGTCCGGATTCAGGAGTCACGACCCGGAGTACGGAGCCGGAACCGGTACCTATTCTATGGTATGAAAATAGTATGCGGAGTAGTAGAGTCTAGAGTACCTGAATAAAATATACCGCGCTCCTCGGCCATGACGTATAACTGTAATTAATAATGATGAAAACATGTAAAATATATAAAAAAATAATACATATAATATGAGAATCAGATATTTAAACAGTCAGAATAATCATAATATAAATAAATAATCGTTAAAGGAGAACTTATTCCACGTGAAAAAGTTTTTATATTAAAACTTTTTTTTAATCATAATAGAAATAGAAAACTGGATTATAAAAAAAAAGAAAAAGTTTAATTTTTATAGAATTTTTGATCTCAAATTCAAAAAATTTTTTTATTTTTTTTTTTTTTTTTTTTTTTTTTAAGTATTCCATTCGCCGAAGATCTGAAAAGATTAAAATGTTCAAAAAAAATCTTTTTTCAAAAATGAGATTTTTTTTCTTTTTTATTAAAAGTAAGTTTGTCTTTTGGATATTTTTTTTATATATTATCTTAAGTAAAACATCAGCTGTCTAGAAATAAGAAATTTTAGAGAGAGTCTACTGCCTAAAGAGCATTTGAAATTGCGCCAGTAAAGTAAAATAATAAAAAAAATAAATAAGCTGAGAATTAGAGCTGGAATAGCCGTAATAAGATCTTATAGTGACTTACTAATATTAGAGTAAAAAATAAATTAAAAGTCTGATAAAGTAATAATAATATATAGTAATATCATATTTAAATAAACAAAGAAGTAAATAAAGTTAAAATATTATTATCTGATATGTTCACAAACTACCAGTAAATTTATACTTTGGATAGGTTAGGTTATGTCTGGTTAGGTCTATAGTTTTGTCAGTTACTTTTAGTTAGATTATATTATTTCTAGGTTCAGGATAAGTGTTTAGTACTGTTAGTAAACTGTAAGAATTTGAGGTGCAAAATCTAGTGTTTGCATTTGGTTAGCTTTATAATTAATACTTATTAATACATTGTAGATTTAGGCTTGGCGAGGTTATTTTATACTTTTGTTACACATTGAATTACGCTTGTAGATGATGTCGTGGAGTGATGCCGGGTAGGGTGCGGTGTTAGTTCAGTCAGTATCGCGTATGTTTGTTAGATTAAGTCTGGTTAGTAAAGGAAGAATTTGGTTTGGTTAGTTTTATTTTAATTACTTAGGTTATATTAAGTTAGGTTAAGATATGTTAAGATAATTTAAAGTTTATGTTAAATTATACTTGTTTTTCCGTTTAGTTAGTTAATGTTATTAGTCCTGGTTAATATGGTTGATTGGTATTTAAAGCATGAGGTTACATAGATTAAGATATTATATATATAATATATATAGTTTTAAGCTACAATTCTATTTATAATATTATATATGACGTTTTACTAAGGAACGGGTACGGGGAACCTACATTTCAAATTATCAATCCCACTCAAAACTATACCTATTTCACCATAATCTCTTTATCGCCTTAAATGAATATTGACTTTAGTTAATCAATGGATTTATACTTTATATATTACTTTAATCTGAGTTATTATTATTTATTATTTAATAATATCATATATATTATATTTATGTTTATTGTATTTATTTATATGAAAATAATCATATCTGGGTCTATATTATGAGAGTAATATAGATTTCTATTTCTAATATTATTATTTTATTTGTATAATATTGTTAAATATACCTTTCTACTTAGTAGAATAATTCATTAGTGTGAGAGATGAGCAACCAGAGCTCTACCGTAGTTTCACTATATGTCAGCATAGCAGCAACTGAATTCTTAGTTATGTGCGCGCTATGGTCATTTCTGCTTATATCTATATTAAGTAGTCTGCACAGTTGTAAACGTTCCACACATGAGAGAAACATGACGAGGATATCTTCCATTCGTAAATCTATGTTCCGTCTTCTTCATCGCGTGATTAGTTCGTTACATCATTTGCACTATAATCCTATTTTTGCTAAAGTGCGTGTAAGCTCTCGGTCAACATTCACGGGAGCGCGAAAGCGCGCGGAGCGCGTTCAGGTGGCGAGACTTATCTTGGTTAGAGGGTGTGTTGGATGTCGCGTCCGATTTCATGTGTTTTTCTTTATTAATGGATTGGAGAATAAACTGAGAGTTCGGAATATGATTTATTCAGCTGTCACCACAAGATAGTATCACGTGAATTAACTATTTGTGTACTTACAACATAATATTTTGTTTATCTAACTACTTTATTAAAATTATAAATTCAGTATGCATATAGTAAACGAGAGAGAGGAGCGCATCAAGTCTTGAATGTTATGGTCAATCTAAATAAGCAAAAAGTCATATAATATTCACACGACGAGATTATACAGGTACCAAGTGTTTTTTTCTATGCTCTCTATGCTACATCTCATTCATTTTCCATATTTTTTTTTAAAAAAAGAAGATACACTTTCATGTTAGAGAAGATGGTTTCAATATAAATGCGAAGTCCCCTTATCCTTAGCCAGAGTAATACAAATGTAGGGAGGTATGGTATTTACTAAATATCAGAGAGACACAGAAGCTCGTACGATGCGACAGCTTGATTTTGGTGAGCTTCTCTTCCCAAATGTTTCAACTAATGGTTAATCTCTCGCTAGTGTGAATACACCAAAGTCATTTCCTCCTTATCATTTAAGTAAGAATCTTAAACTTGGAATATCGAACATGAGGCTGACGAAGAAAGAGAGTATCTTCACCAATAACCATTATTTGCAATCATCAAGGTCTATATACTTAATTACCACTAAATATGGTAAGATCTTGAGATAAATTTACAAGTATTATTAGATAATATATAGACAAGCCGTAGTTTATAAAATTATGCCTATTCAATATCATATTATTCAGTTATTTATATTAATTATTATACCCAATATTCTCACTAGAAAAGTTATACTATAAGTATTTTTTATTATACTAAATCCTTATAAATTTGCCAATATAACAATATCCGCGCAACAAATCCGACAGGGCTAAATAGAGCGAGTCGGGAATGCTATAGGAAGTACGTGATGTGCTAGGGATATGCTGATCTCATTTATAATATATAATGTTAGTCTGATGATATGCTACCTAGTGGTGCTATGGAGATTAGCGGTATGCGGTAATGTTTACCTTGACATCACTAATATAATATTGTATTATTATTATAATAGTATATATATATATATATATATATATATATATTATAATATAATATTATTAATATATATATATGATATATATTAATATATAAATAATATATATATTAATATATTATAATATATTGAATAAAATATATATATATATAGATAATATATAATTAATATATATATATATATATAATATAATATATATATATATATATATAATATATATATTAATAAATCTACACAAATTAAAGATGATACTAATAAACTAAAAATATTATATCTAAGAATTTATGTAGATATATTAGAGATACTGTATTATTAGGGATGATATTATATAAGGTTTTAAAGATTAAATCTTTAATAATATGAGAAAATACATATTAGGAAAGATCATTCCGATAGAATGAATATAAATATATATGCACAACATTTTTATAGACAATATAATGTAAGCATTTTAAAATATATAATTATATATAATAATATATATATATATTATATATATAATATATATATAATATATATATATATATACATATATATATATTATTAATAAATATTTTAATAATATAATATATATATATATTATTATATATCATTAATATATTAATATTAAATAATAAATAGTATATATATATATATATATGATATTGATGTAGTATTTTTTTATTTATAATATATTATAAATATACTATAAACAAATATGTATATATATTTGTAGTCTTTGTAAGTAAATAATAAGCTACAATAGGGATTCGAATAACATTCAATTATGATACACTTAGCCTACTGTCGATAGTGTAAAATGGCTTATCCTGCTTAGATGTGAAGAAACATGATGGATAGTGTCGTACAGAGGCGGTTGTGAGGATGTGTGATGATGACCGGGTTGGGTGTTCCAAATGCCGAGACTGCACGTATGAACCTGAATAGTTGGGGTTATTGTGGGCTGGAGCACTCTGAGAAAGTGCAAAAGTAGCTTTAGCGTCTGAGTAATCGATACTGAACGATGACTTAGAGGAAGGGATAGCGGAGATGTAGTGCGCGAGATTGACCCTGTTGGGGTGGTATGGGAGAGGCTATTGAGCGCGTGGGATCCTTGGTCCAGGGTCTTTATGAGATGGTTTCAGCGGATCGCTTGTTGTTTATCTTGAGAGTGATATGGATGTAAGGGTGAGCGGCGGGAGATTGGGTTTATGTACCTAGGTATTGTTTTTCCATATATTTGATGTGTTTCAGGATGTGACTAGACTTAAAGATTGCAGAAGTTAAAGGTAGAGTGACTGCATATTTGATTATATACATAGGATTTATGATATCATATATTATATATAATTTATATTATAATATATATTATTATTATTATATTATAATTATATATTATTATTATATATATATAATATTATTATAATATATATTATATATGTATATATTTTTTATTATATTATTATAATATAGTTATATATAAATATATGTATATATATAATATATATAACTATCTTATATTTTAAAAATTATTATATTTTATTATTATTTAAAAATTATTTTATTTTTTATTTTTTCTTTATATTTTTTTTTTTTAATAATTTATTTTTTTATTTTTTATTTATTTTTTTATATTATTTTTAATTATTTTATTTATATATATTTTTATTGATTATTATATTATATAATATTATTTTTTATTATATATTTAATAATTTATTATATTATAATATAATATATTATATGTTATATATAATAAAATTTTATATTATTATATATAATATATATATTATTATATATATTATAATTTGATATATTAGTAAAGGGTATGAGGTTGATGTCGATTATGCAGAAGGATATGTTCATAAAGTGAGCTGAGTTTTATTTATGAGGGAAGATTAATTAAACTGCGAAAGTTGGTGCGATGGTTGGGAGAGACGTTAAGTAGCTTGAACATTTAAAGGGGATAAGCTTTAAGAAGTTAATATATATATATATATAATTATATATATATATTATTATTATATTATTAATAATTATATATATACTATATATAGTTAATATATATTATTATATATTATAATATATTATATATATTTTAATATCAAAAACGAAAATAAACTTAATAATGATCTTAGAGCCTTTTTTTCGAAAAAATCATTCATATTTGTGGGACAATATTCAGAGACGCACTAAAAAAATAAAAAAAAAAAAAAAACATTCGTTCACAAATCGTTTTTTTTTTCATTTTATTTTTAATTTCAATAAAAGTCAAGCTGAAAGATTTTGTGCACTATTCCAAATTTTTATTAAAAGTATATTTTTTGTTCCTTTATTCTAAATTAATTTTTTTCATTTCTTTTTATTTTTTATTTCTTTAGTGGGTAATAATTATTATTATGGCAAAGAAACATGACGGCAAACAAAAGAAACACACACACACAACACACACACCACACACACAGACAATAGCTGCTCCATACCTGACAAACACACAACCACACAACCACACAACCACACAAACAAACACACTACACAAATATAATAATATATCTTAATATTTATATATATTTTTATATATATATATTATATAATATATAATATTATAATATAATATATATATCTGTTATCCTAGCAATTTATCTTTTTGCCTGCTGACTTTGACAGCAAATTGCTTCAAATCAATTGCAAAGTCGTGAGACTTATCAACAAGAATGGTTTGATTTCCATATATCGACTTTCTGTATTTTCTGCAGGTTGTGATGTTTTGTTTGGAAAATAAATTAAGTTTCAATGTGCTTGCCTTCGAACCGGTTTACATCTCCTTCTGAAGGCTAATGAAATTGACGGAACCCTAAGACGTAATTATATGAGTTCTCGACCTCCAGTCTTACACGGTAAAAATGACAGTATTTGTTCATTTACGATAAATAATATATATTATATATTATATTATAATATATATATATATATATATATTATAATATATTATATATAATATATATTATAATATAATATATATAATATATATTTATATTATATTATGTGTGTGGGGTGTGTGTGGGGTGTGGTTGTTCTGAAGCGGTTAGGGAGTTTGTGAGTGTGTGAAAAGGAGTAGATTGAAGAGAAAATAAAGTCGTTGGATAGATTGTCATCTGGAGAGGATGATATGTCGCTTGGTTAAGCGGATGATATAGTGGTGAGTGGTGTTGGGAATCGACCGGCTGGAGACCGAAGAAAAGTGGATTGAGCAGTAAAGGAATGTCTGGAGGAGAGAATGTGCTTGGGCAGAGCGAGAAGAAGGAGCATAAGTGAGTATTGTAATGTGAGCGTATTGGGGAGTAACCCTAGATCCGATGTGCGGAGCAATAACAGGTTGTGTTTCAAATAATGGCTACAAACTGATTATTTTAATAAATAAGATTAACTGAACTATAGCATTGATCGAGATGCCATAAGTGAGGGTCCATCGCAGTCTATTTCCCAAATATGAAAGCCCACAAGAGGACAGCACTCCATATTGTTCAGGACTCCACCGAGATGCTGTCAATCTCTAATAAAGGCATCACTAAATCAATCTGAGGTCGATCCAGTCACAAAACTGTTCCTATAGAACACTCCTGAGGCGTGGGTCCAGGTGGTGATCATTTTGCGATTATTTACTTAGTTAAGACTGCTACTCCCATATTATAAATTTCAGCTACGTGTGCGCCTGAGTAGCAAATGTATTTTCTGCGTGGTTAGTCAGTTCGAAGTTCAATGTGAATACACAGCAGATGTAGATCGACCCTCAAAGGAAATCAAACCAAGTGGGTATATGCTGAGTGTGAGAATAGGATCGAGAGAGGTTAGGGTCACCTGACATGGGTTATTATTATACACATATAGGGAATCATATATATATCTCCGTCCAATCCAATTACTGTTTATAAGAGAATAAAATAGGTCAAAATAAGTAGGATACCTATTATAAATAATATGAGGTATGACTATATAGCACGCAGTAGATTGTGTAATTTGATTAGATGGAGATATTCACATCCTTGTTGATATAAAGAGAAAGTCTAGGTTCTAATTCAGCATGGGAAACTATAAATATATATATATATATATTATTATATATCCCAAGGTAAGTCTAAAAGAATCTATTACTGTAGGAATTATATCTAAAATGGCATTACCTATAATAGAGTGAAACATTATTCTTAAATTGAGAATAATTAAAATAATGAGTACCATATGGTTTTCACTTAAACCTAACCCAGATATTACCAATAGCCCACACTCAATTTAATATGAATACCTCGTAAAGTTATTTGTGCTGATAATGTATTCTTCCTATAAAAGTATCAACTATATATATAATTATACATACTATCTTTAACTTATGTGTTATAATTATTATAAATCTGTAACTATCTAGAATATATATAGCTTACACATTGTGCCTGGATTTCACACTCACGGTACCATGTCAATTATAAAAAAAGGCTCATTACGCTTTAAATTAATTGACGAATATCTAAAATGTTGCATGACTCGATACAGTTACACAAAATTCCTGTTTGCAGTCACTTTTCAACTTTAAGGACACCATGTCTATCAGGAAGAGACTAATGGCATAAAAAGAGTTAACAAATCTTGAGTACGACCGATGAATATCTATCTTGTTACGTCATGAGAAATACGCATGCACTGATGCCTAGTTTGTTTTTATGTTCCGACAAGCATCCTGGCTTCTCTTCTGACAGATTATTAAAGGACTATCTCAAAATAATCATTCTTCTAACATATAACTTTGGTCAGACAATTTTCTGACCGTACAGAAAAAAAAAAAAAATTTCTTCCACAGATAATGTTTTTTTTCCGATTTTTCTTTCTCCTTTTCAATAAAAGCAAGTTGAAAGCAATTTTTGTGACCATTTTCTCCAAAAACATAGGGTTTTTTCTTTTCACTTTAATCAAGTGCACTCACCAATTTTTTTTTTATTCTGGCTCTTACTTGATAACCCACTAGTTTTAAGAACCTTGGCAAGGTCTACCGTTCTTCCAACTCTGAACTTGGGAGATAAAGCTTCACTTTTGTTGAATATGCGTCTCTATGCCAGTATTCACCAAGGTCAACAGATTAGTCTTTTCTAAATCATGAAGATGAAGACACAGAAGAGCAAAAGAATACCACACACACAGCAAACACACAGCCCGTCTGAGTGATCTAATATTCCACTACGCCAAGCCATCACTGAGATAAGCGATGATGAGATCATCGCCACCCACATAGATAGAATCAATCACCTCACATAATATAACAATTGAAAAACAAGTGAAAACTCTATCTCTAAGCTTAGTGCCTCAGCTACTCAATAATAACAATATAAAAGCAAGAAGTTAAATGGGAATACAATATTAATTTATTTCGAGAAAACCTGTAATGGTTGACGAGACTTCTGTAAGTGCATGATCATCACCCTGCATTGTTCGGTTATTATCATATATATATATATTATTATAATATATATATATTAAATATTAATTATTAAATTATTAAATATATATATAGTATATATATATATATTATATAATATATTATATAATATATAAATATAAAATATATAATTTAAATATTATATATATTATTTTATATATATTAAATATATATATTATATATTATTATAATATATATATAAATATAATTATATAAATATAATATATTATATATATTA
>JABUQX010075759.1:2500-47297 GCA_015478945.1 Trachelipus rathkii
ACAGAGATAGAAAAAACACTTTCATTCCTTACTTCCCACTACACATAAAACTTGGTTTGATGATGACATTTTGTGAAGGGCTCTGGACCATTGGATGGTGTGAATTGCTTTCCGCTTCATTATAACTTCAACGGTTTTCCTGGTCTGAGTTGGAATAGAAGAAAAAAAGCTGGGATATTTGAGGCCCACAAAACGAGGGACAACTCCCCATCCGTGGATGCTTTTGCCTTTGCTTCTATCAATTGTACTTGTGTTAGAGGGCCAAGAGCGTGGGATTTCTTTTTTCAGGATGGATAAGCACAGAATTTTTTCTGGGGAACAGGAAGGCGGAGAACCACTAACATTGTAACAGGAACTTGAACCTAGGGGACAGGTTTTCATTCTCATGGATTTAGAATGAGTATAAAGTTGCCACTACTTTACATTCTCACCCTAAGGGAAAATTGTTCCGGATAACCCTAGGGCGATGGTTAGTGATTGAAAAGGCAGGGTGGAACCGCTTCCATCCAAGATTCTAAAAAGTTCGATGGAGGGACGTTAGAACCAGGGACCAAGTGGGATATCGAACTATTAGGGGCCGACTATTTTGGGGAGCGTTGATGGGAGGATTATCAGAAAGCTATGCAACAGTAGATCGTCTATAGCGAAGAAAAAGTTTTACTACCAATCGTTAGGTATGCGTTACATTAAACTAAAAACCCATTTTCCCCTTCTATTACATTATTTGATTGTTTTCCCATTAATTACTTCTTTATTTCATAGTGTATTGTATATGTTTTACATATATCTATCCACAGACATGTAATCATGTATTCATTGAAAATTTGGTTTTCTTCTTTCCCTTCATATATTCCCAATAATATAATAATATAATTATATATATATATGTATATAAATTTATATATATTATATATATATATATAACTTATTATAATAATATATATATATATATATATATACGTATAATATTATATTATATATATATATATATATATATATTAATATATTATATATTATATATATTTAATATATATTTATATATATATATATATATATATATATATAGTATATATATATATATATATATATACTTTATATTATTTATTTAATATATTATAATATATTATATATATATATATATAATATTAATATAATATATATATAAGTATATATATATATATATATATACTATATATATATTATATATAATATATTTACTATATTTTATATATAAATATATATATATTATTATATAATATATATAATATATATAATTATACTAAATATATATTAATATTTATATTATATATATATATATATAATATATATATTATATATATATATATATATTATATATATAATATCAATTAATGTTGTGATAGACCCTTCTTTGAGATATTGATATATCAATTTCATTATAAAATTTTACAAATTCCTGTGTTAACAACACAATATTCTCAAGAGGGAAATGGCGATGTTGATATGCAAAAACCCGATTTTTACATTTTTGGATTCTTTAAATCAATAATCAATTTGGCCAAAAACCCCCGTCCTCAAGAATTTTCATTGTTTTTGACCCAGTGTTATATAACAAAGTTAATAAAACAAAAAAGTAAAATAACTATTTTTACTATAGGCAAACGCATTCACATACTAAAAAATAATTAAATGAAAAATTTGAAAAAGTTTCGTAGGATAAAGGATATTTAAACTAACTTCATTTGAATAAGGCTCTAACAGGTTAAAATGGGACAGGGAACATAGTCAGTTCTCTCCATTTTTTCCAGCGGGATAACCTATTTTCTGTGGCTTTCATTAAATATTTCCTCCTATTTCTAATATTTGCTTTTGTCACTTGTCGGGGACTGATGGGGACGGTGGACAGCTTTGAAAAGGTATTTTATTGGGCTTAAGTTTGTTTTCAATTCATAAAAAACATTTCCAAGTGTTTTTTTCCGACCAATTGGAAATGGGGAATATCATGTCTTCCACTGAGTTTCAAAGTAGGCAACTATTAATTTTGTTATTTCTTGATGTAATGCCGTATGGTAGCCGGTTTATTTATTGTTACATAATCACATGCGTGGTTTCAAGAAGAATGGGGACTTTTCTTTTGGTCAACCTCTTCACTTTCTTTTTCTTGCTATGGACGATTTTTGATGCCACAATTTCTTTAAAAAAAAATCCCATTAAAGAAGTGAAAATGAAACCTTTCAGTTCACTTTCCCCCCACTTACGTAAATCGATCGGGTTCAGCAGGAAAGGAGTTCAGGGAGCTTAAATTTTTCATGGCAATTCTTTCCATGCCTTCAACGACCATATTTTTTGACTGTTTCATCTGATTCATGTTGAAAAATTTAGATTGAAATCGCAGAATCTTAAGAAAAGGAGAGCTAAACACAAAGAATTCATCACATAGAAAACTTTAGAAAGTCTTTTTTTCTTAGCTGAATTTCTTAAGGCGTCTTCAACGGAGTTAATTATTTTCCCACTGGTTGAAGCTTTTGGCTTTTAAGTTGGCCTTAATTTTTAAAAATATAAAGATTATTGCTAAAATGGAAGGGATCACGTTTGGGGCCGGACTGTTACTTCCACGTTTAATTATGCTTCTTTAGTGATGGCTTGTCCCAAATGGGCTTCTAAGTAAATTGAATAATTTTGCCACTGAAAATCAAGGTCAACATTTTTCTGATTGGGCCATTCAGCCAGCGTATATAGATAAGGGGAACTTTTTGGTTCAAAACAAATTCTTTTAAAAGCATTATCATAGTTTCTTGTTCCAAGGCATTGTAGAAACCCTTTCTTTGAATTAATTTTTATTGGCATGGTTTGACATTTTTTCAGGCTGCCGATCTGTTAAAGGTTTTTTAAGGCTTTTGCAGGGCTGCCCCGGTGGCTGGGGAATGGTGAAAATGAGAGGATATGCTTCTGGCAGTAAATAAAATATTCTTAACAAGAACTTTTCTGACATAATAATTGAATCGTGGAAAATGGCATGTTTGGCAACATGTTGAAAATAAAAAACCATGGAAAATGATAGGCAAAGGCCCACTCTCCCTTATTTTACCAGCTTTAACCATGTTTTGGTCCCATTATTTTCGCCGTATCACAAAATTGGGAATTTCTTATTTTTTAGGAAATATTGAAAAATGTCCAAAGGGCCCCTTATAGGGATTTGGACAAAATGGGACAAAAGGATTTCCGCCCATATATTGGCTAACCAAAATTTGGCTATATTTTTATTTTTTTTTGCGAAAGTTAGTTTCTTAAAAAATTTCAATTTTTTAAATTTGAAATAACTTTTCCCTTATGGTGACGATAAATTGTATTTAATAAAAGCCTTCAAGTATTCCGGCCCGGAAATAGTTCGGCCAAAAAAAAGACGAATACCGAATTTATTCCGGCATTTTTGGCCGAATAGGGGCCCGGAAAATTACCGATACTTACCGAATTAATTCGGCACATCCTAAAAATGTAAGTATATATATTATATATATATATAATATATATTATAACTTATATATATATATATATAATATATAACTATATACTTATATATATATTATATACTATATAAATAATATAATATATAATTATTATATATAATATATTATATTATTTTATTATATATATAAATATTATATAAATAATATATATATATATATTATATATTATATAAATATATAGTAATATATAATTAATTTAATACTATATAATTATAATATATACTAATATATATATTAATATATAAATATATATATAATAGATTATATATATATATAATATATAATATATATAATATATATATATATATATTATATATATTATTTTAATATTATATATTTAAATATTATAATATATATATTATATATAAATATTATATATATTATAAATATATATATATTATAATAATATATATATATATATAATATTTATATAAATAATTATTTATAGGGGCTGAAATGCTTTTTTCGCTTTCCCATGAAATTTCAGCGAAATGTGTGAAATATACGTATGTTGGAATTTCATATTGGTGAATTGACTATTGGGGATTATGAAATCATATAAGGGGGTGAAGCTTTTTTTTCCTTCTTTGTTCTTAATTCCTAATATATATATATATATATATAATATATAATATATAATTAATTTATATTAATATATATATATATATATATATATAAAATATATATAATATATGGTATATTATATATATATATATATATATATATATTATATGATATATATAGATATATATATATTATATTAATTAATTATTAATATATATATATTTTATATATATATTATATATATATATATACTTATAATATTATATATTATATATATATTAATATATAATATTAATAAATATATACTATATAATATATTTATATATTATATATATATATATATATATATATATGATATATAGCTCCTTTTTAATTAATAGCCAATTAAATCAGTGAAGTTGTAATAAAAAAAGGTGTGGAAAAAAAGGAATTAAGTTCTTCTTGACATCAACAGAGAATATTCTCCAAACAATCAATAAATTAAAATGATAGTCCACTCTGTGGCTTTGAAGGCTATAATTCGGGGATATTAATTACGCCAAAGGTTATTAAAAAAAGTTAATTATATTAGCCCCCACAAATTCTTAAACCAAAAACCTTCTCCTTGAACGAGGGACAGAAATTATAAACTCCTTGGATTTCCTTTCCCTCTGGCATTTTCCCCCCTTTGCCAGTTCTCTGGCCTCACCAATTTAAAAACTTTGGCACCACCCTTTAGGGGGGTGCCTACCTCTAAACAGGCTTTATACAAATCTGACTTGTAAACAAGTTGAAAGATTGGCGGTTAACATTCTTTTACATAAAGGTTCACATTGAGGTATGTATGTATTTCCCGCATCGTTACACAAGTGTAACAGAATCTTCTCTAATTTCTATGAACAACATGGCGAGTGCCGTTAAAACGGCCATTCGTACCTAATTTGAAAAACTCTCAATGATATTTAAAATTTCCATAATTTCTGGAGTTGACCCGGACTTTAGGAGGATGGATAAAACTTATAAAAATCTTCGTGAAGCCGAAGGACTTACTAAAATTTATCCATATCTTCCTTCACCCCCAACTTTATAAATATAACCAAAAAGTTTTAAAAGGAAAGAGGAAAGTTAAGAATAGGCTTAAGAAACAACCCACTCGGGGGATATGGTAAGAAACTACATAATTTATGATTCCCAATAATTAACCACAATAAAAACAATTTGTAATTTGTTCTTCTTCAATTATCTACCATATTAACCCAGTCTCTTACATTTTCTCTTCAAAGAGGGACGTTGCTTTAGAGTTTTCTTTCACTTATTTTTCATTGTTTTCATTATTCCCATTCAGTTTCTTTGTAATTTTTCAATTAGGGGAAATTTAATTAGATTATAATAGATTTTCACATTTCGGAGGTTCTCTTTTACTAATTTTCATAATTCTTCGTTATTAGAGGGCAATGTTATTTTTTTTATTTTTTTTACCCCCCTGAAAGGGCTGTACCATAGGTAACCTTTGGCTTGGGAGTTGTTTTTCCATTCTTGTTTGGTGGGTTTTTAACCAGGCAATTATTTTTGGGCATCTTTCAGATGTTTCGGGGCATACAAGATATTTCCTATTTCGAAGGATTTGTTCATTAGGAGGGAGGGTTTGCTATCCAATCCTTGCCGAAGGCTTTCTCAATAATTTAATTATTTCGATAGGTCAGAGGGGCCTATTGGCACTTCTGTAACTGACTAGGCCCCCTGGGTATGTTTACCATTTTGGCCAAATTAATAATTGACTGGGGACTTAAATAGCCTCTTTTCTGAAGATTATAGAGGCTTGTCTGAGGGGCAACCAACGCAAAACGCAAGACATCTAACCATTGCTGGGCCATTTTCATTTTTCCGGCTCTTTAGGCAATTTCTCTTATTTGCAACGATAAAACAAGAGGAACGGGGGAAATACTTTCCACACCATTTTTCCCATTTACTTGAATGGTGAATAAACCCCCACGTTGGTTGCAATGAGAGGTTTGCACAAGCCAGGTCTTTACACCCCCCAAACACTCTTCAAAGCGTGAGGGAGGTCCAGAATTGGCACCCCTTTATCCTGCACAGAAAAATTATTTCAGGCCAACTCCTGTGAAGGGAAAAATCTTCTCATGATTAATAACCCTTCACTATTGTTTCTTTGTTTATGTGCCCTTTTGGGGATCCCCATACGTAGCTTACTATACCGGTCGCGATGAGGGGGAGTAAATAAATTAATTTATATTCCGTAGGAAGGGCTTCATCTTGACTGTGTCCGCATTTCATCTTCTTCCAAACTTACTAACTCACTTGCTTTGTAGTTGCATTGGGCAGGATTTTATCTCCTTGCCGACCTTCACTATTTTGGGCCCAACTTGCGGAGACAGGTTGCTTACCAATTATTTTTAACTCTTTGTGGCATACTTTGGAAAAAAACCAAAACTTCAAATCTTTTTCATGGAAGTGTCCTTTCCAGATGCATAATCTTTTTACGATTTCATAGATTTTGGCCAGTCTTCCGCAATTTAATGACCACCGGGACCATAAATTTAAGGGACAACATCTACATATAACTATTTTCCCTTTTTAAATTTCAAAACAGAACTTTTGTTTTTAAAAATTTTAGTGAAACTTTTTTGTCTTTTTCGCTTTATTTAATTGTTTGTTTAAATTATGTTATCCTTCTTGTTGTTTTCTTTCCCCAGCTGATTAGTTTATAAATCTATTCTTTTGGGAAACTTTTCTTATTGTATTTTCCTTTCTGAGCTTTCTTTTTTCGCAGCTGGCCGGATTAAAAGTTAACCAGGTATTTTATTCTTCAATTTAAAATTTTCACTCTTTTGAAAGATCGACCTTTTAGTTCTGTGGAGTTTGGCTGTATTTTCAATTTTACTTTTTCTAACTGCTTTCCGGCTTCCGGGCCCCGCTATGCGGGTCTTTAATCTTGGCCCAAGTTTCAGTTGTTCAAAAATTTAAATCCACCAAGAGGCTTGGAAATGTATGGAATTTGAGGGTTTTGTTTTTCTTGCGGATGTTTTTTAAAGAGGGGGACCAAAATTCATTCCCCCTTTAGTTTCATAGTTAAGCTTCGGCGCGTGTGGTTTTTTTACACATTGCCCTTTTGACCAATCCTTTATCAAACTCAGGTGAAGGGATAGATATGCACACGAACTGTTTAAAAGGTTCCAGAATCCCGGCATTCCTCAATTTTGTTTTGTTCCTGGGTTCCTCTCTGATTGGCTGCAGCAGTGTTTGTAGGAAACTAATTAAATTTCGTTTTCTTTTTTCTTTCGACTCGCTACTCGGTGATTGGTTTGAATGATTTGTTGCTCCTCCCCGCTCTTGGTGTCTATGGTTACCGTAGAATAATCTTCTTCGTTCTTTCTTCTGCCGGTGATTTTTATATGTTAAATAGTATTCTGCCAAAGGTTATTTTGGCGGTTGTAAATTAATTTCCCAAGATTACATTATAAAGTACTC
Organism: Trachelipus rathkii; assembly: GCA_015478945.1. Lineage (NCBI taxonomy): Eukaryota > Metazoa > Arthropoda > Malacostraca > Isopoda > Trachelipodidae > Trachelipus > Trachelipus rathkii. The sequence continues at coordinate 10,039 of JABUQX010075759.1, forward strand.
AAAAGATTAAGTTATGCCGTATTCTTTCTATTTCTCAATTCATAAAGTCATCTTTAAATCTATTTAATTTCCGTTATCAATTTCACGAGATTGTGGTCATGGCATTGTGATTGTGGCCTGCCTATTTAAAAAAGGTTATCCAGTATTTTCTAATACCTTTATTTTGAGGCAAATAATAGTTTGTTTCTAATAATCGTTAATTTCTCTCCGTCGTCGTCAGTATAGTACTGAAGAAGGCATGGGGGAAGTTTCCTGCCTCTTCAGCCATTGGTTGTGTGGATTATGATTTTGATGGGACCTGTATTGCTTGGATAGGCTAGGGTGCAAGCGTGTTTTTTTTATAGCGTTTAGCGGGTTCTAAGGAAAAGGCTTTTCTCAAGGCAGGTGCCATGTTTCCACTGCATTTTCTTCTGTTCTGAATAGGGTTTCCTCCGGGTAGGAAGGAAGGTTAAGCGGTTGCTTATCACCGTGGAAGTGCAAGGAAGGAATTGCGAAAAACTATTGTTTTCCAATTAAAAAAAAGGCTTCGTAATTTTCTCTAATGTTTTTTTGGCTTGGTTTACAATTTATTAATCTTCTACCTTATCGGAGTTTGCTCTCACCCATTCTTCATTTATGATATAGCCCAAGCCAAGATAATCTATCTCATTCAGGCCGATCTTACATTTATCAGGATTTCAACTTGTATATAGATATTGTAACTGCTGTAGGACCCTTTTCAAAGCAACAATATTATTTTTACTCTTCTTTTACGGTTGCCCTGTATGAATTCCAAAATACATCCATATTAAGGCATGCAATTGTTCTATCTTGACAGGAGGGGATGTTTATTTAGCCCTTTGAAAAATAAAAGGGTGAGCTTTACATAACCCATGGGGAGGGGGACAGGTAATATGTGTTACATCCCCAGTTACAAGGTAATAGGTGAAGTTTTTTTTGGCTTTCCTTCATCCAAATGAAAAGTTGCGTAGAAGGCTTGAGTCAAAACGACCTTCGAAAGGTACTTGCATCCCTTCAAGGAAAATATTGCATCTTGCAGGTTTGGTAATCCCAAAAATGTCCATGGCTTTCTACTCCTTTTGTTTACATTTCTCTGGAAGTGTCGGGGGATATAAAGGCCTCGCCCTTTTGTTGTGATGCTCCTTTATCGAGGCAACAACGACCACGGGGAAAAGCTCGCATTAGAGAGTTGGTCCTCTTTCAAGGACTCCGGTTGCAAGCAAATTGGCATTTCAATCTGACCTATGTTTTGTGAGTATAGTTTATGGAGGGATTCTTCTTGCCTGCCTCATAACGTATCGCGGGCCCTTTTATAGTAGCTGTATAAGGATTAAGTGAGTTTCACCAGTTTTCCTTCTAGGATTCTTTTTCAGGGATGATTAAGCATGTCTGCTATTCAAGTTTTTAATTTTCCCTCTTTTATTTTATCACGTGTAGGTGCTTGTGCCGGTGGGGTTTTTCCATTATATTCTTCAAAAAATCTTCCTTCCCATTTCTGTTTCTCTTTTGACTTCTTTAATATAATTTATTTTCGGGTCGGTTATATAAGGATTGAGAAACAGCTTTTTGATATTTCCAAAAAATACATCATTAAAAGGAACAGTGACTAATATTAGGGCAAAAAGATTATAGTAGTGAGGGGGGAAAGAATTTTTATTTAGGAGATAGAGCGTCTCTTGAAAAAGTTCCATGCACATGGCGGCATTTTCTTAAAAAAAATTTAAGATCCCTATTTAATAATAGGTATTAATTTTGAAAAAGAGTGTCCAAACAAAGATATTCCTGTTTTAAAAATTCCGATAAACCCTAATTTCATATCGTTTTTAAAAAAAAACGGGGGAAAGGACAACAGATAACTGATTGTTAAATCTCTGCCAATATAAAATTTTTTTTTTATCTTAACATACTTTGCTATTGTTCAAAATTTATATCAAAAAAGCTCTATAGGTTTTTTTGCCAACATTTCATATATGTTCATATTGGAGTGGTTTTATATGCAGCTAAAATTAAATTGGACCATAGGCGGTTTTGCGCCTTTTTGGACAATTTTGCATTCCGGCCTGCAAATATTAAGTTGACTCCTGAATCGATTGAAAGGGGGGACCCACTTTGTTATTTTTAATTATCAAAAAAACTTTCATATAAGCTTCTTTAGGTCGGAAAACCTCGCAAGATTTCTCTCCAGTCTCAGGCCCTCGTTTTGGGAAAAAATTGAATTTAAAAACCGCATTAAGCAATTCCTTCATTTTCAGGAGCTTTTAAAAATGCCGAGTTTGATGAGAAAATTTGCCAACAGATTTTCCCTGGAAACCTCCACCATTGGATTGTTTTTACATGAAAAATTTCTTAAATTGAATCATATTAAAAATGTGTAACCAAAACATTGGCATTGGATTTAACCAGGGGCCCCTACTTGAATCGTTAATAAGCTACATTAACCGTTGATTTTTCCATTTATCGACCCTGTTTTATTTTTATTCTGTACATTCCCAATATGTTGAAAATAGATATGTTATTGTTCAGCATTCTTGTACAGAAGCCCTGTTCTTTATTTTAGGATTAAGCATGCATTAATCCCGCTATCCATCAATAACATTTAAAAATTAATCCGATTTCAACATTTTCTATTATTATTATTATTATGTATTATTATTATTATTAGTAATATATTATATCTTATTATTATATATTATTCATTTATTATTATATTTATTTTATATTATATTATTATTATTATTATTATTATTATATTATTAATTATTTATTTTTATCTTACATTTTGCTTTATGTGTCTTATTATAGGTCATTATTTTTATAATTCCAAAACCTCTGGATGGGAAATGTAGGCTTTTTCTTATAGTTTGTACCAACAAAGGTTTGTTTCTCGACAAGGGCTCAGGTTTGATGGTATTTTAAAAACGGTCTCTAATGCCGCATTTTCCCCTTTTGCCGGGTAGGGGTTGAATTTAGTGAGGCATAACTTCCCCCACTTGGGATAGAAGTAGGGGAGTTAGTGGGGCATTTCTTTCAAACGCTTTCATCTGTACACGCTCAGTTTGGAAAAAATTTGGGCATGATAATAACTAGGGTTTGTGGAAAAAAAACCCGGTTTTTTTTATTAATTGTTTTTTTTTTTTTTTTGCAAAAAAAAACGGCTTTTTTTTTAAAAACAAAATTGTTTTTTTTTTTTGTTTTTTTTTAAAAAATTTTACCTCTTTTTAATGTATATAAAAGATGTTTTTTAAATTATACAGTATTACCAATACCCCTTCTATACCTAAATATTGACTATTAATACGGGATTATATATTTACAGTTGTGTATATATATATATAAATATAGCTATATATATATATTATATATATATAAACTTATATAATATATTATATATTATAATATAAATATATATATATATATATATATTATATATTATATATATATATATTATATTATTATATATAATATATATAATATATATATATATATTTATTTATATATATATATATATATAAATATATTATATATATATATATATATATAAGATATATATAATATATATATATTATATATATATTATATACTTATATATAATATGATATGATCAAAAAAAAGGGATGTATAAAGCAGGTGGTTCGGGGGTTGTAAGGAGGGAAAAATTGAAATGGTTAGAAGTGCAGGTATTTTCTTGAGGAGGAGGAGGTGTGTTTGTAAATTTAATACCTCTTTTTAATTTAAGGGAGTATTCCATGTACTAAAGAGTGTGGTGTAGTGTTTGTTATAAGATTATATCGAAGTGACAAAGTATGGTGATTGATTTTGTGTTGGTGAAGAAAGGGGGAGATTGTTGAAGTATATGTTTGGATGTTTAAATCCAGTAAGGTGTTTAAGAAATGGGATTATCGGATCTTAATTATGTTGTTCTATGTAAAATTTAGTTAATGTTGTTCTATGTAAAAATAAGTTAGTGGGGACTTGGATGGAAGGAGGGGAAGGTGATACGGAAGGAAGAGGTTAAAATAAGGACGTGAAGGAAGTTTAGGGAAAAACAAGGTAATAAAGGATAAAGTATGTAAGGAAAACCGCTTGGGCCAAGGTAAAATTCAGTTGAAATGTGAACAAGGGTGAACTAAATTAAAATTCGCGAAGCAATTGTTATAGGTTGAAAAAGAAGTATGGAACGAACACCAGTAACATAGCGTATTGTCCTTAAAAAGTAGGAAGTAAAGAATTTTGCGAACAGTGGAGTGGTGGATTTGGAATGAAGAGGTGATGCAAGCGAGTTTTAAAAGTATAAAAAAATCGTTGCGATTCCATGAAGAATTTATGAAGGATTGAAGTTGAAGTTTTCAAAAACGAAAAAGATGCTTGGAAATTATATAAGGAGGCGAAAAAAGAAATTGCTAAAAGATGCGTTACATTAAAAGAAAAGAATTAGGTAATGAAAACCAGGTTTGGAAGGAGGATGAATAGGGGACATACAAGGGAATAGGGAAAAGCTCTTCTGGAAGGAAGTCGGAGTTTAAAAAATTAGAATAAAAGGGGAACCTGCTTCAGGAAAATAATTGGAAAATAGAATGGTGTTTTTGTAAAACTGATGGAAAATAATGTGAGGGAGTGTGGAAAAAGAAAAACACTTTCGAAAATCTGTATAATATTTTTAGTTTAATTGAAGAGGTGAAAGTGGACCTGTGTTGTGTGGGTTGGGATGGTGCAAGAAGGAATAAAGTATTTTGGGGATGAGGTTATTAAAGCAAAGAAGAAGAAGGAAATGGGGGGTTAGAGTGGAGATAGTTGGAAAGAATGGTAAATCTTGGCGCAGGTATAGATCGAAATTAACTGGGAAATTGATCAACGAAAACAGAGGGCAAAGTTTCTGATGATTGGGATCTTGGAAGTTTGTTTGTAATAAAAGCGTTATGGAGGGTATAAGTTCCCGAGGGATTGAAGGAGAGCAGGTAATAGTTTAACCCTTACTATTAAGGGGGAAAGGGAGATAAAAAGGAAAACTTGTAGAAATTATAGGGGGAATTAGGTGGGTTTATGAGTGGTATAGGGAAAGAAATTTGGGTATTTTGACGTCGCAAAGAAGTTGCGCCAAGTGAACTGAAGGACTGATTGGTGAAGAACAAGGTGCGTTTTTAGGGAAGTAGAGGAGTTGTGGATCGAAAAATCATCCTTTAACATTGAAAAGGGGCAAATGATAGAGAAAAAATAGGGAGAAAGAGAATTTAAATTGTATTTAAAGTTTATTATGGGATTCTGCAAAACAGGGGTATAGATAGGGATAATTAGGGAAGCCTTCTATGGCAGGGTGTTAAAGTGATATAATTTAGTGTTTATGGTGGTAGAGCTTCTGAATGGAATCAAAAATGGTAATGACGATAGTTGGGGCGTGTGTAAGGAATTAAATTGATTCAAAAAGGATTGGTTTTTTAGTATTAATAGAAGGGAGTGAGGCAGGGTTGTTTATGTTTTCTTTCCTTGGTATTCCAATTTGTATATGGATGGGGTTATGAAAGAAATTGAAGGTTGGCCGTGACAGGAAAATGAGTGTTTAGGAAGTGATGGAGGAATGGAGATGAGGTGGAGGGTGCAATACCATAATTATATGCGGATGTAATTTTGTTCAGTGTGTCGGTTTTGATGTGGATAAGAGAATTGTTAGAGAGAAAGATTTGGCAGGTGTGTAAAAGGAGGGGGTTTGAAAAGTAAACGTAGATTAAGAGTAAGGTATGGTTGTTGAGTGAAAGGACAGTTCTCCAGGTCGTGGAAGTTACTGTTAGATTGGTGGAGGCATCTGGAAAAAACAAGTGTCTGAGTTTAAAAATTTAAGGTTATATTGTCATGTCAAGGAAGGTGGGCTGTTGCAATAAAATCCGTTGGTGAAGTATAGGACTAAGTCTTTTAAGTTGCTAGGGTCTTACATTGGACACTATTGTTTGTTTAACCTGTGTATTGATCATAGTAGTGAGACAATGAGTCTAGAAATAAAGAAGTATAAGATTCTAAAGTTTTCAATAGTTGTGCTCAGATGGACCAATCTTAGGGCAAAGGCTAAAGGATGAAGAAGGGAAATTGGATTAAAATGAGGGGAATGAGCGACGCATTAAGAGAGTTGTGTTGGTGTGGAAAAATGCGGCTAAATGATGAGATAAAATTGGAAAATATGTGAGGGATGGGTTTGGTCATGTGGAAAAGGATGGATGATAAGTCGGTTTTTTAGCGGATGTATAGTGGGGCGAGTTGTGGTTCGGAAAAACCGGACCGGCTGGAGGAAATTCGAAAGAAAAAGTGGATTGAGTCCAGTAAACGAACTGTCTGAAGGAGAGGAATGTTAGTTTGCCAGAGGCGAGAATAAAGTGCCATTCTTAAATATGAGAGAAATGGCGGAAGTTTTTGTGAGGGGGGTTATGGTTGTGGGCCCCACCTGGGCCAAGGATTGAAACACTTACAACTGGGACGATTTTTACCATCAGGAGGGTCCGTCGCAGTTCCCCTGAAGCTATAGGTGATTTTTTCCTGGACTGTGATGAGTTCCTTATTTAAGGTTAATGGTAACAGAGGGAAGGGTAAGGCTGGGGGGACTTTCTGTTCGACTTGTTCATTTTACTTCTTCTACTGCTTTTTCTTTCTCCGATGCTTCTTTAACCGCCAACCTTTAACCACCGTTCTTGGGAGAAAAAAAGGGTAGGATTAAAAAGAAATATAATATATAATAATATATTATATAAATATATATATATTAATATATATATATAATATATATATATATGATTATAATATATATATATAAATATATATAATATATATATATATATAAATATATATATAAATAATATATAATATATATAATAAATATATATATAATATATAATATATATTATATATTATATATTAATTTAATATATTATATATATATAATATATAAAATATATAATTATACATATTTTAATTATATTTATAAAATAAATAAATTTTAATAAAATAATAATAATAAGATAAATTATAATATAATTAATAATAATAATAATAAATAAAATTTAAATTATTTCACAGGTTTGTGCTAATTAATCCAATTTATATGCCCTTAGAGCAACCAAAATTTTTAAAACTTTACTAAGTAATAAAATCTACTTAATTGTATTTGGCACAACTCTTTTTAAAAGCATATTTGTTTTTACTGTATTTTAATGCTAAATACCCTAAAAAGACTTGATATATATGAAAAAAAAGTAATTTTAAAAAAAAACAAAAAAAAAAAAAAAAAAAAAATTTTGGCCTTTTGGTCTTTTTTTAAAAAAAACGTGTTTTTTTTAAAAAAATACGAACGGTTTTTTTTTAATCCCAACCCTAATAATAACAGAGGTCGGTGGCTAGTCCATTCAGAGCGCTGTTGTCATATCTCGATTGCTGGCCTGGCTTCTGTCTTTGCGTGTGCTTCACTCACCATCTGGTTGCCGTCTTTCTTGGGCGACTTGGCAGATGGTGCTAGCCATCTCTTTCACGACCTTCATCCTCTCAACCAGCTGGGGAAGATTTTTTCTTGAGCCTCCAACATCGAGTCAATTTTCTTCTCTTGTTCTCGGGAGAGATTTGGTATGCCCTTTGAGTCAGACTCATAGTAGTTGGTGTTTCTTCGTAAGTGATTCACATTTCCCCAATATGCATCCACCTTTGGGGAATGAGGGTCTCGGCCTTTCCGGATGAAATTTTTAAAAAAGTCGTCAGCGACTCTCACCATTCAATGTATGTTGTTTTCTTCAGCGAGTGTATAAAGACTTGTACATTCAGGGGAAGCTCTTCAAGAAAGAGTTCTTGTGCAAACTTAGGATTGTTTTCCACAAGCAATTCGAAGTTCTTGTGTCCCAAGACATCTTTGGCTCTGATCAGATATTCACTTTGGAGCTCGTCCTGCGACATCCCTTTTTTGAAGACATCTCGAACTCTCTGCCTGAGGGCGGGCAAATAAGTTTCCTCTATATTGGCCAATAATAGCTGATAGGCATTTTCTTTCAGAGAAAAATGGATTAATGACACTAAAGTATTTGGTAAAATTTAAGCAAGTAGATGCACTCTTTCATGTCCATCGTCAATGTTGTATAATTTGAATATTGCGTTCACAGCGCTAAGCCAGCTCACGACACCGTACGAGTCAAAGGGGGGAAGTTGGGTGGAAGTAAAGTGGTTGTAGGTTTTTTGTGGAGACTTATTCTCCCTCTGACGCTTTGGTCGGGTCGCTTGGCGTGAAATAGTCGATCTAGGTGACTCAAGTTGTTCATCCTCAGAGGAGGAGGAGTGAAAGTCTTCTTCCCTGGGGGACTGAGCAGGTTGCTGGGGAGGTGACCTCCTATTCCCCTTTACCGTGGTAGGATTAGTCTTTGCGCGACTTGATTTGAGTCTTGCAGAGAGTTTTTTCGTAGCTACCATAGTTTTTAGCTAAGAAAGAGACTTTCTTTAATTGCGCGTCAGAATTTAACCCTTAAAAAAGATCGTTATTTTTTAGTATTATCTAAGAAATAGTATTAAGTAGTAACTTATTTCTATTTTAATTATTTCGTCGAGGCTTCTTGGAATTATTAATTATTTTATTTATATTACCTCTCCTTAATTTAAATTAATATATATGTAATTTAGTAAATTTATTATCTCTATAGTTGAATTAAAATTATTATTTATTAAATGTCTGTAGTCTGTTTTTTAAAGGCGTTGTTAGCTATTTAATAGATTATTAGGCAATCATTTATGTATATTTGTATTATATATGCTATTCATAGATTATGGTATTATTATTTAAGATTTTCTTTATTTAAGTGTTTCGACTTGTTATTCATTATTATGATTTTCAACGATTATTATTATTCTTTTATTTGTTTCTTATTATTTATTTTTACATTACAGAATTATTTATTGTAATTATTTATTATATAATATATTAAATGCAATTTAGGGATGCTTTAAGATTACCCATTTTCTACATTATAAGTTCCGTTTGTCGACGTTTGTCAAACAGTTTGAAATCGTTTGAAGGTGGTTGATCCGGTTTTATGGGCTTATGAAATCATGATATGACTAATGTAATTATTTTAATTTATTTCATTAAGTCAATTATATTTTTTCATTTATTTATTATTATTATTTATTATTATTATTATTATTATTATTTATTATTAATATTATAAATCACTATTTATTTCGAATGTTTCTTTTGATTATTATATAAAAAAAACTTAATTTTTGATTTACAATTAATTGTTATACATAATTCATTAATCATAAAATCTAATACATTTATATATTAAGTTTTTTTTTATATATAAAATATATTTTTATATGAAATCTAAATTTAATTATTTATTATGAATTCTGACTATCTAAAATTAAATCATATCTAAACTATATTACACCCTTTATTTCAGACTCTCTGTCGTTAATTATTTTATCTATAAAGTTGTAGTATTAATGCATATAATTATTTTAATGTATTTATAATATTATATTTTAATATATTATTAATTATCAATTTATTTAATAATAATATTATTATTTATTATTTATAATGTAATTATTATTTTATTATTATTATATTTATTATATATTTTAACTTATTTAATTTTTATTTAATATATTATATAATCTATATTATTATATAATTATATTATTTACCCTTTAAAAATAATTTAAATCCTATTAGAAAGACCAATGTTATTTATAGTTATAATTTTACTTAGTTTTCACATATTTTTGTGTTTGATTTGATTTCATTATTATAATTGATATTAAGTGTAATAGTATAACTATTTATTTTATATTTATATTATACTATTATTATTATGAGTCTTTAATTATTTATCTCATTATTATCACACAATCTTACCCATCTTGCTTTCTTGTCATTTTTTGAGTTTCCCCTCTTGATACTTTACTCGCTATAATTTATTTATAAAGTTATTTATTTTTATTGTTATTATATAATTATATATTATAATTATTAATATATTTTCATTTTATTTAATTTATTTAATTGAATTATAATCCATACCATTCCGTATCATTCTGCTTCGTTTATTTATATTTTTTTATTATTAAATTTTTAATTCTTAATTATCCTTTAGTATCCTTTGTAAGATTTACATATTGTGCATCTTGTTTTTTTTTTCATGTTAATGTGATTTATAGAAGTTCTTGATTAAAGTATTCATACTAAGTTCCGAGTGAACATATCACATTTCTTATATGTTCTGTCTTTATTGTTACATATTAATTTATATTTATTTATTTTATATTATTTATATTATATATTAATATTATATTTATTATTATTTCATCCTTGTTTCAGGTGCAAAAAAAAATTTGCTTTAATTTTATTATATAAATTTATTTAATTATTGTATATTTTATTTATTATATTATTAAATTTTATAATTTAATTTATTAATTATTAATTATTTATATTATTTTATTAATTATTATCTAAAATATTAAATTTTAGAGATTAAATTTTTTCTTTTTCTTTCTCTGTACTTTTTATTTACTTTATTTTATTTCATCCTTTTTTTTCTATACTTTAATTATTATATATTATTTACTATTTTTAATTATATTAGAAATTGATTAATATTATTATTTTAATTTATTATATTATTGATTAATTATATGTATATATAATTATATATTTATTATATTACTTATTATTATTGATTATTATTTTTATATTATTGTAATATTATTATTAATTTTATTTAATCTTATTTATTAATTTAATTATTATTATTATATATTTATATTATATTATTATTAAATTTATTATTATATATTATTATATATTTTATATAATTTTAATTTATAATTATTTATAGATTTATTAATATATTTATTTAATTTTCCTTTTCATTTAAGATTAATATTGATTTTTATAGGTAATTTATTATAATTTATTAATTGATAATATATATTATAATTTTATATATTATTATGATTATTATATATTAATTATATTATATTATTATTTATTATTTATAATTATTAATGAATTTGTGACTATAAGAGTTATTATTTATAATATATTATTTATTTATTATTTATAATATTATTTAATGGTTCTTTACAGAGTGGAAAATTGTATATATATAGAGTTAAGAACAGACACAACTCGTCTTGCTATTAGGATAGTGAGTATTATTATTATTATTATCTGAATGCTATTAATTATTAATTTTTGACTTTACGTTTTTTCCTCACCTACATTTATATTATATATATTGTGTATTTATTTTATTATTGTTGAGTATATATGTTTTATATTATATGAATTTTGATATTATTCATTATTTATTTTAATTGTCTTATTATTATCATTTTCATATTATTGATTATTTTAAATATTATTGCTCCTACTTCATTGGGTTCTGTTTGCATATTTTAAGAATCTCATTTTTAGTTTAATATTATTAATTTATAGTATTATCATTGTGGCCCATATTCATTATCTTATTATATATTATTATTATATTATTATATTATTAATTATTATTATTATTATATCATTTGATTTATGTTTTATTTATTATATCTATATTTATTAAATTTTAGTTATTAGTATATTAGTATTATTGTATTATCAGATAATTAAGTTTTATTTATTTATATTATTATATTAAAAATTTATTAATTTTTATTTTGATAGCCTACGTAGTGTATATATTATTATTATTATGATATATTATTATTAGTATTGTAATTTATATAGTTTATTTATTAGTCATATAATTTAATTATATTATTAATTGTATATTTAATTTCTGAATCTATTAATTATTTTAAAAATTATTATTATATTAATTATTTATTATTAATATTATTATTATTATTATTTATATTTAATTTTATTATTATATATTTATTATCATATTCATAATATTACTACTAATTATTATTAGTTATTTACACTTTATTAATTTAGTTATTATTATTTTTCTTTATTATTAATATTTATTATATGTTATAAAATATATATTACTATATAATGTATAATGTTTTATTATATTGATATTATGTCCTATCAACTCAATATTAATTATTTTGAAGTTATTTTTTCCTGTTATTATTGATTATTATTATGAATATACAATATCGACAATAATTAAGTATTTAAGTCATTTCTTTATATTAGTTTACGCCTAATTATTTATATATATTTAATGCATTGCTATTTTATGATATATAGATCAATAAGTTCATTTTATATTATTATTATTTATTAATGTTATTATTAATTGAATTATTAACATATTTTATTATTAATTATTAATTATATTATTGATTATTATATTATTATTATTATTATTATTGATATATTTATATATGTGCATTATTATTATTATTAATGAGTATTATTATTAATTATATATGTAGATATTATTATTTATATATATTGACTTAGATCATCTCTACTTTGAATTCATAAATAATCAATCTTTAGTTTTACTTCTATCTCTCGATTCTTATTAATTAATAGTTGAATATGATATATATGAGATGATTAATATATTTTCTAATATTAATATTATATTAATAGCCTAATATTAATATTAATTATATAAATTATTTAATTATGATAGAAAATATTAATATTAACATGATTAATATTAATATTAATATTTAATATTTAATATTAATATTATTATTTAATAATTATTTCATCAATTTCCAAGATGTTCGACACTTATATATTTAATTAATTATTCAGAAAAACTTATTCAAGTGAATAGTACTGGGTTCCATTTTAATCAGTTAATTGAGTGAATGATTTATTTATTATTTAATTAATTTATTTATTATATTATTATTTCAATTGCATTTTATGTTAGCTAGTAGTAGTGCTTGTAATTTTATTCGGTAGGTATGTAAGTAATATTCGCTTGGTGGGTAGTTGGCTATGTGTTTTATTAAGTTTCGTTGGTACAGATAAATTGTTCACTTACTAGGTTATGATGATGCCCATGAGTGATTATACGAATATAATTATCATATATTAGATGATGAATATGCATTGATGTTTCGGTTGTTCACTTGTTTTTGTAATGATTATTTCAGCTTCTTGTTACCCTAGTACTTTATAACTTTGTTTTTTTTTTACTATTATATACTTTTATTTTTATTTTATATATTTATTTAGTTTATTATTATTATTATTTATTATCATGACTTTGATTAAATTTATCAAGTTTTATTCATTATCTTATTTTTATATTAATATATTTAGTATTATTATTATTTATTGTTTCATTATTATTGAGTTATTAATTATTATTTAATTCTGTAATATAATTATTATTTGTATTACACTTATTATTATTGTTAATATCAATATTAATATTTTGTGTCTAAGATATTTAGTATGAGTATGATGTAATAAGGTTAATAATTTATTTGGGTGGAAACAAAATTTGTTTCCTTTTAAGATAATTATTATTAATGATTATTATTTTATTATGATGATATTTAACCTATATTATAATTTCAGATTATTATTAATATTATTGTACAGTTTTCTCTACTAAGGGCTTAATTCTTATTTTTGATCCTTCTCATGTGAGGTGTTTAATCTTACCCATTCCATTCATTATATTATTTTTATTCACTATTATTATTATTATTATTTTAGTATTAGTATTATCTAATGAGTTTTATTATTATTATTAATAAATTAAAAATTAATATTATTATTATTATTATTAATTATTATATTATTAGATTATGATTATTGCATTATATTATTATTAAGGCCAGGGCCGGTCTCCCGAAAGCATCATGCATGTAACTAAAATATATTAACAAAGAGGCTAACAGGATAAATAAATAACATGATTTGATTTTAGCATAAGCCTAATTTCATCGATGATGACAACTTAAAAAAAGCAATATTTTATTTCTAAATTATTTATAAAATAAACTTCATTTATTATTTAATTAAGATATAAATCATTTTGGTCTGGCGTAGGCGTAAGCTATGTTAATCTATAACGCCTCAAGTTGTACGTTCTCTCTCAGCCTGTCATCTCTTCTGCTGTAGATGCTAGAGCAAGGTGTATGCCGAAATCATGTTTCTGCCAGTTATTAAGTTCGATAACTGCTTGAGGAAAATGTTAATGTTTTCGTTTTTATATCCTGTTTTCTAAGGGTAAGTTCTAGCCAACGGAGGGTAACCAGAGCCATCGTCCCGGATGAGACTCGAGAAAACCCTGGATCTCTGTTTTTAATCCAATTCTTTTGTTGATTTTACCTTTAAAAATCTATCTACTAAAATTACACACAAAATATATCGATCATATTGGATCTTGATAGGATTTAGCACTCCCGACTCTGACAAGATCGGCAAAGTACCTTCCTCTTATTCGTTCTTCTCTCATTTATCAATACTTGATTGTTTTTCGCATTAATACGTTTTACAACATTATTTTACAGTTTTTCCCAAAAGCGTTATGTTTTTTTTTTTTAGTGTTCATGTTTTTTTGGAGTGTCTCCTGATTAAAAATTTTATTTATTTTATCCGAGACTTTGTGCCAGTGCGAAAGTATTATATTTTGTTAAATGAATGTTTAGCCAGTGTTCCCGATAAAGTGCACATTATTATTCATTCAAAATTCTTGCTTCAATGTCACTTTTATTATTTTTCTATAATTATTTCACATTAGTTGACTATATTATTACTTATTCCATTTATATATTTTATTTTATAAGGGTTTCTATATTATTATGTGAAATTTATTATGTAATGATTAAGAAATTATTATTAGTTGTTTATTATTATTTTATTATTATTATTATTATTATTACTTATTATCATATTAATTTAATCTAATTTATTTATAGTAAATTTATATATATTATATTATTATTATTATTATTATTACATATTAATTATATATTTATTATTATTTATTATTAAAATTATAATTATTTATTATATAATTATTATTATTGATTATTAATAATTATAATAATTTATTAATAATTAATTATATTTTTATTATTATTAAATTTAATATATTATTATTGATTATATTATAATATTTAATTAATTATTATTATATTATTATTAATATAAATTATTATATTATTAATTATAATTATAATATTTTATAATATATAAAATCTAATATAAATTTATAAATTTATTAATTTAGTTAAATTATATTAAATAATTTTATTTAAATATTATTATTTAATTAAATATCTATTAAAAGTTTTTACAGGCTATTAAAAAATATTATAAGTATTTATTATCGAAATAAGATAAGTTTTGTAAGTATTGCATTATTATTGGATTATTTATATTATTATTATATGATTATATATTATCGTATAATATATATTTATGAATTTATATATGAATTTCTTGTATATATATTATTTTTGATTTGATTTATTATTATTAATAAAAGAGAATGAGCATTTGAATCTTTAACTTTTCAAGTATTAAGCTGAAAGGTGTATCTTTGTATTTAGAGCATTTTCATGAACTCTGTTACCTTCCGTCATAGAAGAAAACGTGAAGACTTTGTGCTACCAAAAAATTGTGGAGTGAAATTTAAATGACTAAAACCCTAAATATTTTTAGAAGGAAATTTGACTACGAAGCTGAAATTTTTTCCATTTAATCCAGATTCTAAAATGGTATAATCCTAAGGTTTGTAAAGAACAGTTTTCTTCATTATTAATTTTTATGTCAAGTAACTCGTGTTTCGTAACATAGATATTTATTATAAATTCGAGAAGTAAGTTAGCTAACTTGACATAATAATTTTTTTTAGCATATTAGGGGTTCAATTTATTTCAAAAGGCTACAACATGGGTTCAAAATGGCTACCATGCGTCTTAGCACAATCTACACAGCCGGATAAAAATCTTTTAATTTCCTGGAACAAACTTTGGTGATTAGTCATAAACACTGTGGTCACTTCGTTGGTCACTTCTCTTATTCTTTGCCGTAGCTCTTGCATGGTTTGAATTTCTTCAAATATGCCAAGCAAATTTGTGAGTGCACACTCGAGCACTTTCTTTTATTCATTTATAAAAATGACTTAATAGAGCACTACCTCGGAGGTTCTAAGAATGTCCATCGTCCAATCCTCCACCAGTTATTGCTTGGAAGTTGGCGAGCTCTGGTGATGGGGTTTGTTCCGCCAACTTTTTCTGACACAAAGTATTAGTTCTTCATTAATTTCTTCAGCATTCGTAGTTTGTACTCTAATTTCTACTTTGTCGAACAACACCTCTCTTCTTTTTGTGGAACACCACCTCTTTTTTTGTTGAATACCACCTCTCTTCTTTTGTTGAACACCACCTCTCTTCTTCCTTTGATCCTTTGATGAACACCACCTCTCTTCTTTTGTTGAACACCACCCCTCTTCTTTTGTTGAACACCACCTCTTTTCTTTTAGACCTTATCCATGGTTGGAGGTTTCGATGGCGAACTCTATAATGCTCCCTCTTATTGTTTCTTTCCTCAATTTTAATAAATTGGGGGATTTTGAGCATTTGTGCAAATAATGTTATCTGTACTTACGGTTTCTAAATTAAAATCATCCAAGTATTGTACCTTGGTACTTTGATCCTCTTTCCAATCAATCTCAATTCGTTTTAATTTTCTTCTTACTCTACTGCATTCCCTAAATTCTTCACCTCTCTAGCCTTCTTTGAAATCATCTGCTTTAGATTGTACCCCTCCATGCACGAGAGAAACAAAAGATTTGTCTAGTCTATTTGACATTTTTAAACTTGTCAATAATGGTGGAACAAGTTTTCAATGCTAACCAGCGAAAATGTCTTTTTTCTTATTCTCTAAACTCAGTTGATGAAGTCTCCTACAATTTCTCTATTCATTATAACCTCGTGTGGAAGGGGAACTCCATCCTAGTAACCCTGATCGTCTGGGGAGATGAACTCAACGTACCATACCCGTGCTTAACTTTCATCTCTTCTTATATTGTTTAACTCTTTCAACCTCTGAGTTTATCCGATAACCTTATCTCTTTATCCTGTTTTATACACTCTAAACGTAAACTTGTCAAACTGGTCTAAAGATTTGTCCATTTGGCATTTTTAAACTTGTCAATAATGGTTGGAGAAGTCTTTTGTTATCTGGACAAATATTTAGAGAAACTTTTCCAAGAGTTGGACCAAATAAAATTTGTTGATTATTTTCTTGACAAAGCAGAATATATCAATTGACAAACAGAACATGTAAAATGAGAAAGAGAACAGTTAATTGACAAACTGATCGACGTTTTTTCCAGAAGGTTGTCCAAAAAGGCATCGAAATATATTTTGGAAGAAAAATTTGTTCAAAAAACCACTATTTGGACGTTTATCTTTTGAGTGTACCTTCAAGTCTTCCGCAGGAAAGGTCCCTCAACTTGGGTGAGGAAACGTGCCTAGCACGTCGGTGCTGAAAGGTTATCGAACCCGCGATCCTATTTCTTTCATTTTCCTTGTTATGATTAATGGCTCAGTACGAAATTTCGGGACATATGCCAAAATGGTCGACAGGAAAATGGGCCGACATTTGTAAAAAAAAATCTAGATATTTAACCTAACCTAACCTATCCTAACGCCTGCGGCGGGCTGTACAGGAAATTTATTTGATGTTGTGCTGACCCTTTTTCCTGTCGGCCCATTTTCCTGTCGAACATTTGGGCTAATCCTCAAATTTCCCTTTGAGTGTCCTGAACGCATAACCAAGACGATTCTCTCTTGCATGGAGGCGAAAATTCCATATTCCTTCCCTTTAACTTCAACTCACAAACCTTGTTTTAACTCTGTTTGTTCTCGCTTTATTCACCAGAGTCGCTGTTACTAAGATATATATATTTATATATATATAAATATAGTATATATTACATGAATATATATATATATATATATATATATATATATATATATATATATATAGTATATATATATATATTATACTATATTATATATATTATATATATATATATAATATAATATATATATAATGGATCATGACAAAGCAAACTGAATATGTCTGTTTCATTTAATAATAGTCCTGACGTTGCGAGTCCTTTGGACAGAACATTATTAACATTATTATAAGTATAATATAATATACTAATATATATATATAATATATATTATATATTATAGTAGTATATATAATATATATAATATATTAATAATTATATTATATAATATGAATTTGTGCCTTACTCTGAACTCCAAGCTTGAACTTAACACGAATAAAGGATACATTGCTGGGAATGCCTGGCATAAAATTTTATTGCGGAAACTGTAAAAAAAAAAAAAAAAAATCATATGCTGAGAAAACTACAATAGCTACAGTGAAAAAAAATACATTTTTTTTGGAACCCTTGTAAAATTTTAGTTAGGAAATGTAAAAAAAAAAAAAATATATAAAGGATAATTATTGGCTTTTTTTTTTTAAGAAGGAGCATGGGGACATAGGTATATATATATATATATATATTATATATATATATTATATATATATATATATATATATATATATACTATATATATAATATATAATAATATATATATATATATTATAATTTTGTAGTCTTTTCACGGCAATTTAGGGGGCTCGTAGCCGACGGGAAGCACAGGGGGGGACGTTTTCCATATCCCCGTAGGGGAGGGGCGGAGAACCCCGCGACACCCAAATACCAAAAGGCGGGGGTTCCGGAGACCCTTCCCGAAGGGGGGGAATTTAGTCCTACCCCGTAGTTCCCGGAAGGCAGATGAGACCCCGACTTCCTGCCATCGTTGGCGGAGTACCTTGGGGTATTCTTTTATAAAAAAAACAAAAACAAAATTTAATAGAAAGTCCTATTTTATTTTTAAACGAAAATAAGCGTATAAAATGGTCTCTAAATAGGCTCTCATAAATCATATTAACTTGATAATTATAAAAATGAATTTTTTTTATTTTTTTATTTTTTTACATTTTCCTATCCTAAAATTTTACCAGGATTCCAAAAATGTATTCCTTTTCACTGTAGCTATTGTAGTTAAACATTTTCCGCACTAAAATTGGACTAGCATATCCAAAAATTATTCCTTTTCGCTGTAGCTATGTAGTTTTTGAGATATGAGTATAGGTCCACAATCTACATCTATCAATATATATATATATATATAAGTATATAATTATATATATATATATATAGTATATTATATATATAATATATATATATATATATAAATATATATATGATATATTATATAGTATATATATATATAATATTATATATATATATAGTGCCAAAGGAAGTAAAATGATTTTAGTTAAAGAATAAAAAAGAATTTATTAATTTTATATAATAAGTGCAAAGATCAATCTACCATTATTAGTATTTGTGTTTTTTGAAAAAGACTTATAGCTAATTCTAATTTTATAAATGGCCTGCCGACCTATTTAACTAAAGTTGTTTATTTTGTTGAATTCTATGTATCTTTGTTATTGTAAGAAAATAGGATCAGTAAGTTTGGAAAGTATGTCTAATAATGTTGAAATAAATAATCTCATAACGTTCTTATTTTATTTGTGTAGAAACTACTGGAGGTCATTCCTCCGAATTAGTTTTGTTTACAAGTTGTAAAGTAAACTAACTAACTCTCTCTCTCTCTCTCTCTCTCTCTCTCTCTCTCTCTCTCTCTCTCTCTCTTCTCTCTGCCTCGTCTCTCTCTCTCTCTCTCGTCTCTGCTCTCTCTCCTCTCGGCTCTCTCTCTTCTCTCTCCTCTCTCTCCTATCTATCTATCTCTCTCTGTATACATGATATATAATATAATATATAAGTATATGATATATATAAAATATATATATAATATATTTAATATATAATATTATAATTATATATTATAATTATATAAATATATATATATATATATTTATATATATATATTAATATATACTATTATTATATATTA
Source organism: Trachelipus rathkii (assembly GCA_015478945.1). Classification (NCBI taxonomy): domain Eukaryota; kingdom Metazoa; phylum Arthropoda; class Malacostraca; order Isopoda; family Trachelipodidae; genus Trachelipus; species Trachelipus rathkii. The sequence goes on from JABUQX010075759.1 coordinate 30,010, forward strand.
TATACTATAAGTGGCAGGACCATGTTGGAGAGTTTTGATTATGGGTTCAAGGTTGGTAGGGTATATGTGAAATCAGAGTTGGATGGTGTTGCATTATACTGAAGTTGTCCTCGATTGGTATGATTCTAGTTTATAAATTTGGGAAGGAATACATGCCGTCTGGGACCTTGGATTCTCCGCTCCGATAGCTATTGCTAATAGATGGTTGGGTGCGTACAATCCGGCCGTTTACGCACCTCAAGTTGTAAAAGGTTAGAAAAGACGGATATCTCTTACCCCATGCCAATGGTGGTGACGATCCCAAGGATCGCTCCCCGCACAAGGTGGGGGTGGGGGAAGTATTGTGGCCATTTGAATAATGATTTGTCGAGTTCATTCTCACTGGTGTAGCCTCAAGTTCCTTCGGACTTATTTCCAGAGTGTGGGTTCTCCCGAGTTGAATCTTGTAGTCGCTCATCGCATACGTTGATCCACATAGGCGAGATATAATATATATAATATATATATATATATATAATATAAATATATAGTATATAATAATAATACTATAATATAAATATTATAATATAGTATAATATATATATATTCAATAATGACCCCTACTAGTAATTTTTCACACTTGCTGGAACGGAAACCGGACCCTAGCATGTTAACGCGGATTGTTTGACCACTTACGCCCGAAGTATGGAACTAAAAGGTGAAGCAGCGATGAATGTGTTTCCCTGTGGTGATTAATCATCCCCCTCACACAACAGGGAAACCACACATCCCGGCAACTCCACCCATCCACACTCGGGCGTAGCGTCAAACAGGGTACCGCACAGAGTGAAAATACTTTAAGATTCCGGGGACTACAATTTATAAGTGACAACTTCATAAATGACACAGTGTAATAGGTCCAATAATGACCCCCTAAAGTAATTTCACACTGCTGGGACGTGAACCTGGACCCAGCAAATGTACGCGGTATGTTTTGACCACTTACGCCACGGATGGATCTAAAATTGAAGCACGAAGAAATTGGTTCCTGTGGTGAATTATATCTACCGCACACAACAGGGAACCACCTGCACTCCACCCGTCCACACTCGGGGCGTAGCGTCAAACAGGGAACCGCAAGAATTGAAAAATATTTTTCCGGGGACTAGCAAGTATGTATGACAACTGCTATAAATCACAGTGTATACATTGTAGTCCCCGGAATAAAGTATTTTCACTCTGTGCGGTACCACTCTGTTTGACGCTACGCCCGAGTGTGGAACGGGTGGAGTGCGGTGTGGTTCCTGTTGTGTGGTGGGTGATTATATTCACCACAGGAACAATTCTCGTTCTTCACTTTTAGTCCATCGTGGCGTAAGTGTCAAACACATACGCTTACATCTTCTAGGGTCCAGGTTCACGTCCCAGCAGTGTGAAAATTACTGTAGGGGTCATTATTGAATCCTAATTAACATTGGTTCTGTGATTTATAGGCAGTTGTCAATAGTATATATATATATATAATAAATATATATTATATAATATATATATAATATATATACTATAATATATATAATATAATATATATATATATATATATAATATATAATATTAATGATATATATTATATATATTAGTATGATCTGGCCTACAAAGGAAGGGACAAAAGATAACGGAGATGTATTCACGTTTATTCTACAAAACGAGAGGCAAAATGCAAGAAACCCAAAGTTTATTACATGAAAAAGCACTATAGGCAAGGAGACAAAAATACCGGTTGAAATCGGGTTACAAGAACACCATGATGATTCAGAAGCGTAGCAATAAAGAAAGGGCAGCAAACAGGATAAGCGCGTGTTACGGAACTGAGATTAGAGCGGAGTAAAGAGAAAATGGGGGAGACACGTTGTATATATTTTCTAACATTAACGAAAAACTGTTGCAAACCCCTATTTTAGTGTAAGCAATAAAATCTTAATAGGAACAGAATAGAGTTTGGGATGAAGTTTAATAGAGATAAAATTGCTTTGCTAATAAAAATTACTGTCAATAGAGGTGAAAATTGTTCAAAACAATAAAAAAAAACCTGAAGAAGCCTAACAAGGACGGAGAGAGAGAGAGAGAGAGAGAGAGAGAGAGAGAGAGAGAGAGAGAGAGAGAAGAGAGAGTAGAGAGTGAGAGAGAGAGAGGAGAGAGAGAGAGAGAGAGAGCAGAGAGAGAGAGAGATGAGGAGTAGAGAGAAGAGGTACAGAGAGGAGAGAGAGAGAAGAGAGAGAGAGAGGAGAGAGAGAGAGAGAGAGAGAGAGAGGAGAGAGAGAGAGGACTAAGGGGATGACCCAGCCGCGAATAGGATAAGGAAGAGAAAACTGGGAGCGGTATAGGCGAGGAGGTGACCGAAACGGGGAGGAAGAGGGGGGACTTGGAGGGGAGGTGGGCGGAGGAGAGTACCGACCGAACGAGCCGGAGAAGCATAGGTATCAAACGGAGTAAGGCAAGGAAGGAACCGGGAGGAATGGGCAATAGGGGTGGGAAATCAGGTCAACTGAAAGAAGCGGTAATCAGCATCCAGAAAAGCGTCTTGATCCTATCGAAATCGAAATGTTTCTCAACTGGATCCTTTTGAAGGAGAAGATTTGCGGATGACGTTCAACACAAAAAGAGGGACCGTCGTATCGGCCTGAAGTGGACCGCTATGAGACGTGACGAAACTAGAACGTGTGAACAAGGAGTCCCAAGTTCGGAGGAATGTAAGTAGGTACGACGAGTCTGACAGAGGTAGGAAGGCTTCCAAGATCAGAGCACAATGACGAAGACGCGTGGCCGAGAGGTGTGTACGATCCGAAGTAGATGGAGAAGGGAGAAATGAATTCACCAGGATGCGGATGGATGAACGCGAGATACCAGTTCAAGCGGGATGAATCAACTGCAAGTCTCTCTTTGTTAGGAAGTCCCGAATGCGCAATGGAGGACGAGAGGGAGAGTTTCGGACCAATTTTTCGGGTTTACCATGCGGCACATCAAGAAAATATTTCAGCTGACGTGGTGGAAAATGGCCCTATCTATTTCCTAAAGCCTGAGGATGTAATTGCAGGGACGAAGGGCGTTTAGAAACCGATGAGAGCCATGAGGTCTTTCAATATTAGGAATTCGAGCTGTCCTACCTTGGTCTGTTGATACCGTAGAAGGAGTACCGAACCTAGCAATCCAGTTGAACAGAAAAGGCCTGGGCGATTGTTTCACGTGGATGTGTCTTGCAAAGGGATGGCCTTCGACCCAAGTCGAGTGTAACGTCCGATACAGGTAAAAGATTGGGGTGTATGCCATTGGAAAGATGGAGGTAGAGGACCAACGTAATTTCTAATGGTGTGACTTTGGTCGAAACGTTGTTCCGAGGGAGAAAATTACCCCGACAGGAGCGTTAGTGAGCTTGTGGACTTTCGAAACTTTGGCAACTAAAGGCAACTGTTTAGCACAAAGCTTAATATTCTGGAGAAGCGATGCCAAACAAAGTGTCTGCTCAACCTTTAACTGTGAAGGCCTTAACATACCTGGATGCGAACGTTTGTGAATGGTGTTTAAAGACAAGGCGACGGGATTGGAGTGTACAACAGGGCGGGCAAACGAGAAGACGTAATCATAAAAGTGGGAAGGGGAAACCGAACATGGTTCCACACTCTGGATTCGGAAAGTGGAGTTAGCCTGGGAACGAATGTCTTCCCAGCGCTGCTGTAGGCTGGAATCTCTTCGTAAGTAGAGAGAAGGAAGAGGAATATGCATTGAATACGAGAAAGGGATCAGCAGGGATGTTCTCAGCACCCTTGAATGGTGAATACGGTAGTGAACTGAGCGAAGTAGAATTCCAATGGTGACGGGCTTTCACGAGGTGAAGCTTAAACGTAGATGCAGTGATGGGCAATGAGTGGATGGCCCTGGTGATCAGTGAAGAACATGAAATTCTCGACCATCAAATGAAGTAAGGAGATATGTGTTGATAGTGAAGGTAAAGTGGCCAGCTAATGTCTCTTCAAAAGCGCTGTTTATCCTATGCCTTCAGCCAAGGCTGAAGTGCTTCTTGGAAAAGAACGGTCCAAGGGACGCCAATTTCACTCATCTAAAAACTGTCACAGGACAGCACCCACCGCATAATCCGAGTCAATAGAGATAAAAATTGCTTAAGCTAATAAAAATTGACTGGCAATAGAGGTGAAATGGTGTTTAAAACAATAAAAAATTGAAGAAGCCTAACAAAACAAGGACAGAGAAGGAAGGAGGGAGGGAGGGAGGAAGGGAGGGATGGAGGGAGGAAGAGAGAGAAAGGAGAGATAGAGAAAGAGACAGAGAGTAGAGAGGAGAGATAGAGAGAGCCCGACAGACAGAGAGATAACAGTAGAGAATTCACATACAATAATAATATTATATCATAAAAATATTATATATATATAGGTTGTGGTTGGATAGTTGATATATATATATAATAGTATATAATATATATATATATATATAATATATATATATTATATAATATATAAATTATAAATTATATATTCGACGAAGTAGGCTGCGTATAGGGTCAAAGGAAGGAATTCCCAAAGCACACAGAAAGCGTCCCGTAACTCAGCAGGTAGAGCAATCGCCCATACGAGAGACCCAGGTGTCGTTCACTGGCCGGTCTGTGAGTGGGGCTATTCTCTTTGGCTCCGTCCTGCTTCAGACAAAATTGAGTACACTCCCTCCCAAATTAGTGCTCTGCCCCGTGAGCGGTGCGTGTTAACTGTAAGTATAATATATATAATAATATGAATAATTAAGTATATAATATATATATATATATATATATATATATATATATATATAATATATAATATATTATAATACAATAAAAAAAATATATAATAGTAATTGAGATATATAATATATAAATATATATTAATTAATATATAATATATATAATATAATAATATAGTAAATATATTTTATATACACAATATATTTATATAATATATATATAGTTATAGGTGTATATTTATGATATTAGTATAGAGTTAGTTAGTAAATTATATTAGTTATATAGTAGGTAGGGAGGTATATATAGTATAGGAGGAGTGAGGATAGTATTATATATATATAATGCTTATGAATGCAAAGAAGAAAAATAAAAATTATATTATGAGAAAGTTTTCAAAAGATACTTTTAGAGAAATTTTATAATCTCTTCGCACTCGAATGGGACACGATTTGTTGCTTTCCTTGAAGCCTATCAGAAGAAGCGTGTTAACGAATTTAATAACTTCTTAAAGGCGCAATTAAAATTTGCAATTAAATTATTATTATTAATATTAATCACTATTGAATAATAAACTAGAGGATGGTCTTGTGTGTGTATATTTAGTGAGATGAATGCGGAATGTCAAATTTTTTAATATCGGCGGTTGCTGATGTGAATGCGGATGTCTAATTTTTCACATTCGCGGACGCGGATCTTTCCATTTGTATATAATAAACGCTAACAAGTTTTTTATATAAGTATTTATTATAAAAGAAGATATATATAATATATATAATATATTAAATTATTATATAATATATATAGTGTTTTATATATATATATATATATATATAAATATTGATTGTGTAGATATGATAAACACTATATAATATAATATATAGTATATATATAAAATATAATATATATATATATATATATATATATATATATATTATATATAATAATATATATATAAATATATATATATAATATAATTATATAAATACCGTATATATATATAAGTATATATATATATATATATATATATATAGTATAAATATATATTTATATATTAATAATATTATAATATATATATAATACCGTAATATATAATATATAATATATATATAAATATATATAGATAATAATATATATATTAATAACCTAAATAACTAAAATACTTCGGCAATATAGATATAATAATATATATACTAAGGGAAGTAACATATAACATACCTCCGTCATCACTAATATATAGCTATATAATTATAATAATATATTTAATATATATTATATAAGGATATAAATATCCAAAGGATTATAATAAAGAATCAACTACTACTAACCTACTATACTTAATAATACAAGCCTCACATATTGCCCAATACATTATAGACCCATAATACTACATATAACTATATAGCAAATTAGTACTTAATACTAATATCACAGTAAAGTATATATATAATAATAATATATTATAACGGATATATAATATATAAGATATATTATATATTTACTAATATCATATAACAATACTATTATTTCTCAGTACATATATATTAAGCTATAAACTAAACCTACTAGATCTACATACTACTATATAATACCCTATATACTAGAGTATATTCACTACCTATATAATACCGTATATATATATAAAACTATATATAATAACTTCTCCATACGCGCTCGATATAATAATATATATAACAAACATATATCAATCTACTATATAACCATACATATATAGTATAACGGTATAAACAAGTAAGGATATCGTAACAGATCACAGTAAGATAGATATCATACTATATAATAAATATAATACAGTACATACATAAACAGACAATACGTCCAATAAATATATATATATAAAATACCGTTATGAAGTTATAAGCCTACACTCGCGCTTCATACATAAGACACCTAAGTATAATATATATAATACATGAGATACCAAATCACGCTAATTAGACTCTAATAACGTCTTCTCAATATATAATATAATATCTATTATATAATATATATAAAAGTATAATATATAAATATAAATATTAACATTATATATATACTATATATACTTAACCACACAAACATATACTAACCTACTATTACCCCCACGACGATTAGCCCTACACTATTTAATCTAGCAGACACCACATATACCCATAGTCGAGATCACGATAGACTAAACACACTAACGACATGAGATAATAAACACATACACAGTGAGCTATCCGCAGCAACGTATTCGCTTATTCTCTGCTACCGTGAGAGCATAGTAGCATCAGCACTTAGACTAGTATCGTATCGACAATATCCAGCTACATCAGCCGACATATTATAGCAGATACATTAGTCGTAACACTTCCCTGCGCAGCACACACATAACAATCATAGATATGCAAGTACCTTGCATATTAGCTATTAATAACATTCTGTTATTAAAAAAAAGTTGAATCAAATATTCACAAGTATTTACATATATACTTATCATGTCATTTATACAATACTTTATTTTAATAGTTACTGCTTTACACTACAATAAATATCAACCAATGCCCACGAATCGTCGACATCCGCAATGAGATCGCCAATATCAGAATGCTGGTTCATAGGCGCTGACACTCCATACCAGATCTCTCGGCGCAATACTCTACAGTATAGCAGCGTTACCTGTGCTCCGTTCTGATCTATATTTATCTTATATTCATTAATATATACTGACAGTTAGAAACGTCAGCAACTACATAGCCAGCTGACAGGACACTACTATGCGTCATACGCCCACACCAACTACCGTATTAGACACCAGACAGATCGGATTCTATGGGATTCAACATAGACATTATCACTCTAGCACTAGTACCCTACCCGATAAGCAGCTCTGTACGGTGACCGCCAATCCACTACAGTTCAGTACCCATCATCGCCTTTAGTGATCCTATATAACGACATCACTACCACACCATCATCTAGTAGATACTAAACTCAGTCACCTCTATCCACCACTGCACTAACGATAGCTCAGCACTGATCTATGACAATGTCTGTCATAACAAACCTACAGGAGGCCAGCAATTTGTAAATAGGTAACACATAAACTCTCCCTAAAGAGCTAATCATAAGAGTTCTATCTATGATCTACTTCTCATCCACTATCATAGCAAAATTATACCGTGAGATAGACACGACAAAATATCGAAAAGCGAAACATGCGCTCAGCACATATCTTAGCTCGCATCTCCCATCACTCTCATTATCACGCTCGTGAGCCTACATTCGATAACGGCCACCAATCTCACTATTGGAAGTATATGGACCCACGAGCGTTACCTACACGTCATATCACTACTATCCACATCTTAGCCTTCACACTCTAGCTATATCGTATTACTATCACCTATCACTGACGGTTAACGCACATATGAGCTAGCTACCATAGGGCACAGCGCATACTACTCATATAAGGACACATACCCGTACTTCCAGCATCAACGCTCTACTCCTTATATCATGAGCACACTTTACGCACTCACTACTCATCTAACACGATTACACAATCCCCAGACCACATCTCTCTCTCACCACTTCTCAACTACATAGGCCTTCTATCACTAAATACGTCCACACAGCTCATACCTATGCATTTCGTCGCCATTCATCGAGCTCCCAGCATCACATCACACATACAACTCCACTATATCACGAGGGTCTATCTCTCTGCACCTAATCATCCTTATTTCACACCTACTCTTCCCTATCAGACATCACATATACATCTGTCTATAGTTACAATCCTCACACTCATCGTCACTCATCTACTCTCACTTTAAGCCATTCGCCTTACACCTTACGCCACTCTGAGCACTCTCTACCTCTTATCATAACATTCATCATCCTATTTTCACACAGTCATCCACAGCATCCCCTCTCTGGTGAATCCTCCAAGTAGGGGGCTCGTCGCTGCAAAATGCTTCGGAGATTAATGTATACAGGCGCATCCAGAACGCAGCACGAAATGACGATTGAGAGTACAAATGCTTCGAGTCCCATGCTCCGCCGCATTCACGTCGTAATCAGACTTTGTATATCACAAACCAATGAAAGTAACCACCTAATAAAAGCGTATCGTGTAAGCCCTAACTCGAACAATCTGAGTCGTATTACCTAATTAGACAATCAAAATCTCAGGGATAATGACTAATATGATAAGTATAGGTTCTTTGTAAGCGGTGCCACAGGGAGTTGGCATTCAGATAACATTCCACTTGACAAATAAGACCACATAAAATAGTCGCTTACATGCAGATAGACCTACAACCTTATTATATACCACCATACTTCACACGACTTCACTAATACGTAATAGACCTATTCACTTACCACATACATTATAGTACGACCTCGACTACATACCCACTTTCAATCAGATGCGGCGCTTCAAAGAAACTATAGCATTTAGAGGAATTACGGTGATTCGGCGCCATTGTCAGAGTTCATCTCAGCATCGCTGGACGCCATGATCTCAGCTATCGTTAGTCCTCTACCTACACAGATACGAACTCTACATATCATATGCGTTCTAGTCGCCAATGACACTCAGCATCTGCAATATCATACTACTTTATTATTATCACTTTACGCGTGTCATAATTAGTGTCGCCCTTGGCACGCTACACATGCACTTATCACCGGACGACAGCGCACAGCACATATACGCAGACGCGCACCACCACACATTCCATACGGGCTAATCCACAATATACTAGGGCTTGAACACGATTACTCTCTTCACAGGAACGTTGATGGACCTCACGGCGCTTACAGATTCTCACGCCAGTGTACCTGCGAACCACACATCAGCCAGAACAGCACACAGATCAATCCAGAGTGTTCGAATTCCCCGAGCACGCGACAGATCGCGAGAGAGTAAAATCTCATTTGAAACTCATTAATCTTTATTTTTTTAAAAGTCTTTTTAAGCACTTAATTTTATGTTATGTTTATCCAAAGATGATACTCGAAATATGACTTGATCGATAATCAATAGATCATGGAAGGAAGGTAGGGGAGGGTGGAGGCCAATGTGGGTGGTTTGATTGCGATTTACTGATTAGGATCAGTGGAATTATTACATTTTAACTATGTATATTTTATTCAAAGAACTTACTTTTTATGCTATGTTTGGTAGTAAAACTATTAATGTTTTTTGTTTTGTTTTGTCTAAGTTTTTTCAATAATTAGTGTTTGTTGTCGAGGCTAGATTCTATGTACTTATCGGCTGAAATGTGTCGTTTGTAGTCGTATCTTGTTTACTTCTTCTGATTAGTTGAAAGAAAGAATCTCATTACGTTTGGGGACGTTTATACACTGGAGTTTCATCAGTAGGATATTTTTTCGCTGTGCTGGATATGATGACGTCTCACCCCTCCTCTGCGCTTGTTGGTGATATCTTTACAGGACCTTCGTTATTCCCAGCGATGCGTCATTTATATTTTAATCGTAAACCAAATGGAGTCTGATACATTGTTTGTATTCCAGCCGGAGGTGCAAATAATAGAACCCTGTATTCAGTTCTGTTGAAGAATTCCTTCGTGTCATGGTTACGAGGAGCTATTGTAAACGGATTAGAGTGTGTGTCATCTGATGCATCCACTCAAAGTGAAATATCTAGCGGTGGAGACAAGTGTGAGAGGTTTCTAATAGAATAAGATGCCGTTTGCGCTCGTCGTGTGACCATATTAAAAGCCTTGATTACGCAACTATGAAGCCCGTCCGATAGGTTCCCCTTTCCGGCCATATCATGTAAAGGTTCACGTGTCGAACAGTCGAAAAATATTACACGCTTGATTAAAAATGAAAAATGAAATATCAAATCACATCTGACTGAACGTGACATACTTGAAGGATTAAATACATAATGCTTCTGGGGTAATGCTACGAATATTTACACTGAAATAGTGTGGTTTTCCATAAGTTGAGGTAATATCAGAGCAGTAATTAACTACAACAAGGATAAGTTTACTTCTCTCTGACTTGAGAGAGTACGTGCTGTTGAAGCAAAATATGCAGAAAAATGGTTTAGTGCTGCAGAATGATTATACTTATATCCTTTCAAAGGGTTGAAAATCCGAGATATACTATATAACCGCTCAGTTTATAGTTAATCCTATGTCCCTTGCTTAGATGAATTATATATTTAAAATAAACTTATATGTTTTATGTATTTATATAACGCTCTTTCAATGAAAATATATGTTATAAAAATGAAGAACTGTTTTTATACCTTCCCCTATGTTCCTTATTGGTAAGTTGTTATGATGGCGTTTTATGTCGTATGGCTGCTGTGGTGTTAAGTAGTTTAATGTTCATAATTAACTTACAGAGGATTAAACTTAACTTTTCATTTACCGTAGTATTAGAGAGCTAGGTAAAGGTATGTAAAATGTTTTTTTAAATATTACTATTTTAATGTAATGAAAGCATGTTGCGTTAGCGTATTGTCGTTGGTCAGTATGATAGTTAACAAGGTAATGATAAATTTTTTTGCTAAAATATTGACCATGTTAATGTCAATAAACAATTGATGTTTAGAGATATAACGTTCAAAGTTGAATTAGGTTACGTTTTTGCATCTATGTGGGTTTACTTTTACGTTCGTTAAGTATGGAAACTTTGTTAGTTAATGTTATACAGTTATTCTGCTAAGTGTGTTAGTGTTTTCTTGTTACATTGAGTATTTCTTGAGTTAAGTGATGCTATGATACCGTTAGTATATGTGAAAAACTTGTTCGATTAAGCATAATCTCGTTGACTAGTTATAAAGAACTTGTTTTTTTATGTTATGTTTATCCAAAATGATACTCGAAATTGACTTGAACAATAGATCAATATATCATGGGAGTGGAAGGAGGGAGGAAGGTAAGGAGGTGGTTTGATTTACTGATTTACTGCTTTTAGATGGTGTAAAAAAACGCTGGGATATGATAGTAGGTAAGGTGTATGATAAACTTTTTGTTAACATACTGGATGGCAATGTAAAAATAACATTAATATGTTAGAGATATGCTTGAAAAAGTAAATGAAAGGGTTAACGTAATTGTAGCAATATTATTTCACTTGAATGGGTTGTTCATTGCTGGAACTTTGGTTAATGTAACAGTTTATTCGTACGGTAATGTGCTAGTTTTCGTTGTACATTATTCCCCTAGTTCTTGGTTATGTTATATACCATATTGATGTGAAACTTGTTCCGTTAGCAGTTATTCGTTGATATGTGCATAAAGAACTTGTTTTTATATTGTTTATCCAAAATGACACTCGATATGTGAATTAAAACAATATATCAATAGATCAATAAATCAACAGATCATGGAAGGTGGGGGGGGAAGGGTAGGGAGGGTTTTTGATTTACTGATTTCACTGTTTTACATGGTGTAAAAATCATTAATTTTTTAAGTTATAAACATAAAATGAAAAAAAAATTTGGTAAAAAAAATATATTTTTAAACAAATAAAACAAAATAAATTAAAGTTTCTTGTGTTAATTATACGCAAATATGAACGAATCGAATAGATCAATAACAAGCTCAATTGTTGATGAGTGGTGTGGGAAGCTGGGCTGTTGTTGTGATTTTAACTGTTAGTTGCTTTAGGTATGTAAAAACACAAATTTTTTTAAGTTATAAACATAAAAAGAATAAATATTTTAGTAAAAAAAATAGTTTTAAACAAAATAAAATGAAAATAAATAAAAGTTTTGTGTTATGTTAAAAAAAATTCAGTGAAAAATCAATAGATCAATATCACGGGTGGGTGGGGAGGTAGTGATAGGGTGGTTGATTTACGATTTAGCTGATTACTGCTTGTGGTATGTGAAAATGCAAATTTTTTACGTTATAAACATAAAAAGCATAAATTTTTTAGTAAAAACAAAATTTTTTAAACAAATAAAACAAAAATAAATAAAAATTTGAAAAATAAATAATAAATTTAAAAATAAATTAATATTGAAAAATAAAGTTTCACGGCAAGATGCATCCGTGCTCTTCTCCAGTCCTATTATCCTTCTTCTCTGGGCTCTCCAAATTATCTTTATAAGTCAAATTTCCAAGATTTGGGCTCCAGCCCCAACAACCAGTAAGCTTAGCGACACTTACTTCGGATGTGACGAGTTATCCTTATAAGAAAAGTGATACCAAGTTTCATCCTTCCTATTCAATTTCCAAGATTTGGGCACCAGCCCCATCCCCTGATACGAAGCTCCAATGTTACCCTCGATTGCACAGAGAATTACATTATAAGAAGAAGGGTGTATGCCTAGTTTCATCCTTTCTACGATCATTTTCAAGGTATTTGGGGGCACGCCCCAACACCATATGGCAAGCGGCACTTCACTCGGACTGTACTAAGGATACAATTTAAGAAAAGGGTATACCAAGTGTTTCCACTCTCTGCGGTCATTTCCTACTTGAGGGGCCAGCAACCCCCTCTAGGGTGTACAGCATTAACTTCGGATGCAGCGAGATAACTTTAATATGAATGTATACCAAGTTTCAAACTTCTACGTCAATGTTCAAAATGTTTAGGGGAGCATTCCCGCTTACGAGTTATGGTCCAGTAACCTCGTCTACAAGAGATACCTTATATGAAGATTGTATACCAGTTTCAACCTTCTAACGTTATTTCCTATTTTTAGGAGCCAGCATCCCCCTACGGGGGGTGCAGGTCACATAAACTAGTCTGCGACGAGGTTACGTCAATCCCTAAACGAGAGTACCAATTTGAGAGAGATACCATGTAGCAAACTCTATCCGGAGCGTGGTGCGGGGCGGGACGGGGCGGAACGGGGCAACTGCGGGCCGGTGGCAACGCTTTCAATAACAATTATACCATACATAGATTAACAAGATAAAAAAAATTCACATAGGCAATGATACCTTAAATATCTAGATCCACCCTTGCTCGCATGCATAAAAATCGAACCCCACGGGGTTCGATTTCGACTCAAAATCGATCCCTTGCGGGAATCGATTTTTCAACATATATATATAATATATATATATATAATATAAAATATATAAAAAAAAAAATAGAGTATTTCGATAAAATAAATAATTAATAAAAAAAAAATATATATATATATAATATATTTTTATAATAATATATATATATATATATATAATATATATATATATAAAAGCCGGATCGGAACCGGAGCAGGAGTCGCCAACACGCAAAGCGAAGGAAAAAGAAACAAAAATAAAAATAAATAAAAATAAATAAAAATAAATAATAATAATAATAATAATAAATAATAATAATAATAATAATAATAATAATAATAATAATAATAATAATAATAATAATAAAAATAATAATAATAATAATAATAATAATTACGTTGAGATAAGGTATCGCTGTCGAAAAAAGTGAAAGGTATTTCACGCCTCGGTCTCATAGACGGCTACCGCCGAATCTACTACCACACTACTCACATCCATCCCACCTTACCCCAAAATTCTATTTTCAATATTTTAAATTATTGTTATCGAAAGCAGCGAGTAAGGTAATTTTAATAAAACTTGTTATGTAATTTAAAATTACCAAAATATTTATTAATAGTTTGTAAATTGTGAAACTATATAGGTTACATAGCACATATGTATGCAGAAAACAGACACATTTTCATACACTAATGCGAACACACACACACGCATCTACACACACCTACACCTAACCTAGCACACACACACCTAACCTCTTACCAAACCTCATTTCAATCCTAGAATATCTATTTATGTATCATAGAGGCTACCTGCGATTTTTTTTTTATCGACCTTCCTTTCCGTGTTATCCGTTAAGTAACTTTGTCCATATATAATAATATATATATATGCATAAATATATATTTAAGAATATAGTTAGAATTTACTATACTTAAAAATAACAGTGGTAATTCAAAACTATTGTTAACTTACTCGGCTCCCTCTCGTCTCTCTCATCTCCTCCTCTCTCTCTCTAACATAATATATATAATATAAGTATATATATATATATATAATTAATATAATATATATAATATAAACTGACGTTACTCCCATTAAACCCTTTTTTAATTGTAAAACCGTTTTCCTAAATTCTTTATTAGTTAAATTATTATTCTTTTTCTAATATTGCTTTAAAGTAAATTTTAAAAGATTATTTTTTTTTTATTTTTTTTTTTATTATTATGTTTTATTAAATAATTTGTATAAAAATTATTAATTATTATAAGTATTTTAAACAATATCAATATAAAACAAGTATTATAACAATTTTTACTATAAAATTACAAATAAGATTATCCGCCAATTGCTTGGCAAACGGATAGTTCTATTTGTATGTAAAGGCGTTTTTAATAGAGCTATTCTTACACTTTTCCGTTTCAATTTGCATAACTTTTATATTTTTTATTATATATTCATTTATTGACCAATACGCAAAAAATAAGAAAAATATATCGGTAACTTATGAAATTGCCAAATATATCGTTTCGATAAAGTCAACTCGTTGCGAGCAACGGATAGCACGAGTGCAGGAAAGTCCGCCTCGAATGAATAAAAATATATAATATATATAAGTATATATATAATATATAATTATATAAAATATATATAGGTATATAAATAAATAAGAATAATAATATATATAATAATAAATAATAATGCTCAATGTGGTAGCTGTTTCCAAGTTAAAGCCTTATTTTTAAACCTATTCATTATCCGAACGGATTACAGCAACCGTAAGTTGCCAATGCAAGTTTTTTTTTTAAACAAATGCAAAGTGAAATAAAATTAAAATATAAAAAATAATTTAAATGAACGTTGTCACACAACGAAAGTAAAGTAATGAACTGAATTTATTTTTGAGAAATTTTAAATTTTTACTTTTTTTTGTAAAGAGTAAAACACAAAAAAAAGAAGAATAATATTAATTATCCACGGTGGCCGGAGCTGCGCGGTCTGTCATGCATGCCCGGCATCATGTTAACCAGCCCTATTGGATTCATTAATTATATAAATTATATATATATATAATATAATAAAATTATATATAATAAGAATATATAAAATAATATAATAATATATAAATATATATATATATATATATATAATATATATTATATATATATAATATAAATATATAAATAATATAATATATATAAATATATATATAAAATATATATATAATATATATAAATATATATTAATATATTATATAATATATATATATAATTATATATATATATATATATAATATATAGGCTATATAATATATATATATAAATATATATAATATATATATATATATATATATATATATATTATATATATATATATATAATATAGTAATATATATAATATAAAGTAAATATAATATAGATATATAATATATATAATAAATAATAATAAATATAATATAGTAAGTATAATTATATAAATATATATAAATAGTATAATAAATATATATATTATATATATTATAATATATATATAACTATAATTATAATATATATTAAAGAATATAAATAATATATATATAATTATAATAATATATATAATATAATTATATATTAAATATAATATATATATATATATATATACTAATAAAATATATATATAATAATATATAATAATAATAAATATATATATATATAATAAATATTATATAATATATATAATAATATATAATATATAATATAATAACTAATATATAATATAATATATATTATATATAATAATATATAATATATATAATATAAATAATATATATAAATAATATATATATAATATAATATATATATATATATATATATATATATATAAGTAAAGTTGTACACATAATAGCAAAAGCTGCTCTGAAAGTTAGGACCTAATATTCGTATCAATTCACTCAACAAGTCATTAAGAATAAAAAAAAGTCGAATCTTTTTCAATTTTTAATTTTAAGTTTTATCTTCGAAAGAGACGAAAAGTTTAAGAAAAAATTTTCACTTTTTCCCCAAAAGTTTATAATTGGATTTTTTTCGCATGTTTTTGAAATACAAAAGTTGAAAAAAGGGGGGAGTGAAAAAAATTTGAAACTGATTCGCTTTTTCCCCCCTTTCTAAGTATTTTTTTAACTTTTTTTTTTTTTTTTTTGTATTTTTTTTTTTTTTATATCAATACGTGGAAATCTAGACGCAACCTATTCTTTTGTGAAAATTGGGTCACCTAAAAACATAACTTAATTTCTTTTGCAATTATTATTATTATTATTATTATTATTATTATTATTATTATTATTATTATTATTAATTAATATTATTAATTATTATTATTAGATTATTATTTTTTTATTTATATTATTATTATATTATTAATTATAATTAATTATAATTAATATTATTTATTATAATTAATTATATTATATTATTATTATTATATTATTAATTATTTATTGATTATTATTTTCATTATTATTGTTATTGTTATATTATTATTATTGTTATTATTAA
>JABUQX010075760.1:0-14331 GCA_015478945.1 Trachelipus rathkii
CAGTTATTAAGCATTCCAGTCATAAACAGTTCTCAGGTAGAGAACAAGCAACTGCAGTTTATCAATCACTTTTAGAATGGGGTATGTCAGATAAAATAAAGCCCCTGTGTTGCGATACTACTCCTTCGAACTTAGGTAGAGTAAATGGTTCCAGGGTTTTATTAGAACAAATGTTAGAAACAGATTTAATACATTTACCATGCAGGAATCACATTTATGAATTAATTTTAAAGAGTACTTTTGATAATGATGCCTTCTTCTAGTGGCCCTGATATTTAGTTCTTTAAGCGCTTTAAAGGATCTTGGCATAAAATCAACCAAATAAATCTTAAATCTGCGATGGAGGTCAAGCGCGTTAATGAAATTTTGAAGCCCGAAGCTTGCGATATTCCTCACTTTATAGATCAGGTAATGAAAACACAATTGCCTCGCGATGATTATAAAGAGCTATTAGTTCTTGCCCAACTATTCCTTGGAAGAATAGGTCTTGAACTTAAGGTTAGAGCTCCTGGAGCATTCCATCATGCACAATGGATGGCAAAGGACATATATTGTTTAAAGATATTTTTTATGCAGGGATGAATTTACGTTACGGTCTGAGAGAGAAATAGCGCGTCTGAGTATGCTTATTTATAGTGAAACTTTATGTTAAAGTCTGGTGTACAACACCCTATGCACATAAAGCTCTAAATCACGATCTTTTCTTTGTTAAAAAGCTAGTTCTTTGCAAAAATATAAATCGTGAAATATCTGAGGCCGCACTTTCCAAAATTAAGAGAACCATATGTGGTATCTAAATCCAGAAATTTCTGCTTTCTGCTTCGACAATGAAATATCAGTTAATGAAAAGAGAAAGAAGATGGTGTACGCTTTAAATAATGAAAGGATTTTGGCAGAAGCAAATTGGAAACTAAGCAATAAAGAAATTTGCGCTATTGCAAACATGGAAATGCGTGACTTTATTTCACGACAAACAATTAGATTTTTTGAACGATTCAATCTACCTTCGGGTTTTCTTAAAAATGACCCACAAACATGGGAAACAAATGAACAATACAAACAATGTTTTCAGTTTGCAAATCAATTAAAAGTCGTAAACGATACTGCCGAAAGAGAAATTAAATTAATATAAAAATATAATAATTAATTAACCAAAAATGAGGAACAAAGAAACTACATTCTTACAGTTGTCAGTGCGTACCGTAAACGTTTCCCAAATATTAATAAAGGAACTATAGCTACAGATCTCTTTAATTAATTATATATAATCAAAAGATAAACAAATAATATGAAAATCCATAATAATGTCAAGTCCAAATTTATTTTGTTGCAAATAAATAAAATTTTCCATTCTGAATGATTTTTCTATTTTTGAACCCTCGTGTGGCACCACTTAACCTAAACCAAATTAAATAATATTTGAAATACACATTTAATTAATTAAATATAATCAAAAGATAAACAAATAATATGAAATTCCATGATAATGTCAAGTCCACATTTAATTTGTTGCAAATAAATAAGATTTTCCATTCTGGATGATTTTTTTGATTTTGAACCCACGTGCGTGCCGCACTTAACCTTAACCATATTAAAAAATTAAATAATATTTGAAATACCGTGTTTTCTCTTCAATAGAAACTATTTTGATGGGTGAGACCAAAGAAATTTTAAATTCTTAAAAATTGGACCATCTAATATATATATATATATATATATATATATATATATATATATATATATATATATATATATATATATATATATATATATATATATATATATATATATATATATATATATTATATATATATATATATATATATATATATATATATATATATATATATATATATATATATATATATATATATATATATATATATATCAAAAGTAATGGTATTAATGTCTTATTTAATTATGTATTGGAGTTACCTGAAATTATAAGTTATCTCCTTCGAAGTATGACCCTTGGGAGGTTACACAGCGGTTCCAACGTTTCTTCCAATGTTCATAGCAGTACCGGAAGTCATTTTTCTGAAGTGTTTTTAGTTCACGTGTAACAGTGTTTTTATGTTTTCCATCTTCCCAAAATGATGACCCTTCAACTTCATTTTCAACTTAGGGAAGAGGTAGAAATCGCACGGAGCTAGATCTGGGCTGCATGGAGGATGTGGAAGTACTTGAATGTTTTTCTTCGCCAGAAATTCTATAATTGAGAGCGCAGTGTGAGATGGCGCGTTATCGTGGTGCAGCACCCAATCGTCTGCAATGCCTGTTCTGATTCGCTGAACTCGTTTTCGAAGTAGTTCCAAGACATCTTTGTAAAAGACGTGATTTGCTGTCTGTCCTGAAGGTACAAATTCCTTGTGCACAATACCACGGCTGACAAAAAAAAAAAAAAAAAAAAAAAAAAAAAAAAAAAAAAACAATAATCAGTGTTTTCACCTTGGACTTGCTCATACGTGCTTTCTTCGGACGAGGAGAATTTTTTGTGTGACATTCCGCACTTTGCCGTTTGGTTTCAGGATCGTACTCAAAAAGCCATAATTCATCGCCTGTTATAACTTTATCCAAAAAATTGTGCTCCATTTCGAGTCTTTCAAGTAAATCTTGACAAATTTTGACCCTGTTCGCTTTCTGCTCCACAGACAAGTCTTTCGGCACTAGTTTTGCACAAATTTTTGCATGTGCAAATAGTTCGTAAAAATTCTATGAACTGCATTTTTATCCAAACCAGTTTCATCTGCAATCACTGACACTGATCCGGCGGTCTCTCTCCATCACAGCTCTAACAACTTCCACATTTTCATCGTTTGTTGACGAGATTAGTCTTCCACAACGAGGGTCGTCTTCAACATTTTCTCAGCCCTCTTTGAAAGCTTTGTGCCACTAAACCATAGTTCTCGATAGAGTGGCATCCCCATAAGCTTCGTTTAAAGAAGCAAATGTCTCAGTGGCAGACTTGTTACGTTTCACAGAATTTGATAGCGTACCGCTGTTCAATATTTACCTGCATCGCAAAAACGTAACGAGGATAGAAAACACGCCCATACACAAAAAAGATGTAGTGCAAAAACGTAACGAGGTTAGAACACACGCCCATACATAAACAGATGTAGTGCAAGACTGACTTTATAAATATGGTTAAAACTGGTATGGATATGTAGCCTAGGTAACTAGCTACCCACTCGTGTACGTCACGGAAGAGCTACATTACTCATTCGTTTATGGGATATTCAGTTAAATATTTTTGGGACATATATGAGTATATATATATATATATATATATATATATATATATATATATATATATATATATATATATATATATATATATATATATATATATATATATATATATATTTATATATATATATATATATATATATATATATATATACATATATTTGTTTATGTGCTATGCTAAATAATATAATTTTGGTCTCGCGCTATACGTGAATATACATCATGTAAGTTTATTTCTTAAACTATATATGGCATGCGGGAAAAGACCTAATAAAATGACTTCTGTATAAATAACCTGTACTATAAGACAGTAGCAGGGAGGTCCAGAGACTATCATTCATCAGTTCAAATGTGAGAAGGCCCCCTCCAAGCAGAATTCAGAACTGGGTGAACCACTTTGAGAAGTATGGGACAATGGAAAACTTCAATGGAGCAAGTAGAAACCGTCCAAGCCACTCGGGACGTCCCAGGAAGCGTACGGCCGAGCTGGTCGAGAGCGTGAGAGAGTCAGTTCAGCAAAGTCCGAGACGCTCTGTGCGCAAGCGAAGTCAGTCCCTCGGTATATTCCGTGAGACTTGCAGGAGAGTACTAGTAAACGATATAAGGGCTTACCCATACAGAATACAGACGAAGCAGACCCTTACAGCCTTAGACAAACAGCAGAGAAAGGCTATGGCAGTAAAGTTACTGGGAAAAGATTAGGAGACCTTTGATTTCTGAACCTCCTTGCACCTCAGATCGAAGCCCGCTATATTATGAAGGAAAAAGTGAACTCAAAGAAAAATGTCTCTGGAACATTCAAACCGGATGAAGTAGTCACCAAGTCCCTACACTCCCCTAAGTGCACAGTATGGGTTACAATTTCGAAGAATCTGGCGCGACAGTGTCAGTTACGAAAGAAAGGTATGTTGAGGCCCTCAAACCTTCAAGAGTGAGCTACAGACCCTCTATCCGTTGCTTATAAGAAAGTTCTGGTTCCAACAAGATGGTGCAAACTCTCACATCTCAATCCAGAGATTGGCTGAAAAAGAACTTTGGAGGTCGTGTGATTAGTCTCAAGACTGATTTTGAGTGGGCACCTCATAGCCCAGACCTTAGCCCCCAGATTTCTTCCTTTGGGGCTATCTCAAGGACCGAGTGTACGCAGGGAGACCAGAACCATCACTGAACTCAAGGAAACCATCAGGTAGGAGATAAGAGCCATTCCTCGGTCTGCTTGTAAGGATGTCTTGGACAACTCTGTGCTGCACCTCAAGAAATACAAGTAAATGGAATGGAAGAATCAGATAAGAAATAAATTTTAAAAAATATGAAAGAAAAATAACAAAAGAATATATAAAAAGAATAAAAGCAATAATCATACTCAAATTAAAACCCAGAAATAAAATAATAGTTATAAAAACACTGCATTCCCCTGTTCCTCACATACAGCTTCGGTATAATAGATTGGTTCCAACATGAAATCAATGTATCGATGTAAAAACTAGAAAAATGCTACAATGACACAAAATACCCTATAAATAGCAAAGTATTTAAATGTTTTAAGTGCAACTATGAATGTAATCAGAAAGGAGACATTAGAATACACATGCTATATCATGAAAATATAAAATTATTTAAATGTTCTGAGTGTAGCTATGAGTGTAATCGGAAAGGAGACTTAAAAAGGCACATGGTTCAGCACCTAGATTGAAACGTCAAATACAAAAAAGAGAAGAATTATCTGGAAGAAGTAGAGATTGAGGTAGAGGAGTTTAGAGACGCAACAGAAGTAGGAAAGAAAAAGGATTTGAAGGGCAAATATAAACGAACAAGAATCAAATGGAAGGAGTATTTATGTGGAAAACATTTTAGAATAGAACTGCTAGAACATATTTACATAGATAAGGTGCATACATTAGAGCCATTAACAGGAGGATACTTAAGAAAGGAAGATGAAAGAACATTAATAGCGGCACAGGACCAGATCCTAAGAACGAACTGGTTCAGGAAAAATATAGAGAAGGAAGAAATCACAGAAAAATGTAGAATGTGTAAGGAAAAAGTGGAGACAGTGAACCATATTTTAACGAGATGTGAAACACTACCGAGAATTGGTATATACACATACAGACATATCACAATATGTAACATGATTCACCTGAAATTATGCCAGAAATATAATTTTGAAATAGAAACGGACAAATATTGGCATCACAAACCTGCAGCAATAATGGAAAATGAGGAAGCCATGATCTTGTATGACCATACGATGGCAACATCAATAGCCACCCCTCATAACCGATCAGATATAGTAATAAATAAAAAAAAAACTAAAAAGCGCATAATTACATAGACTGGAATAAGTAGTGATAACAGAGTAACACTATATGAAAGGGAAAAGGAAATAAAATATGTAAGATTGAAGTATGATATAAGAAGAATGTGGGGGATGGCGAATGTTGGAGCAAAAGGAATAGTAAAGAAAAGTGAAAAGTGTAATTACATATAAAAAAAAAAAAAAAAAAAAAAAAAAACTACCCATCATCGTGGTCAAAGATATAGTCATGAAGGTGATAAGAAAAAGCCTGACTTGTGACTCATCGCTGGTATGGTGGTCAGAACAGAGCGAATGCTGCCTTATCCTTCACTTATATATATATATATGGGTACTACCCTAATATATATAATATGATATATATATAATACTACAGCTGACCACAGTACAGTATATATATGTATAAATGCTGGCTTTTAGTTATAATATATTTTGAGCTTTTTAATAAATTGTATTATACATAATATATAGTATATAATAATTTAAAAATCCATATTATTATTATGAGGTGTATATGAGACTTCTTTCGTGCCTCAAAAAATATGTTCGTAACCGTATAATACTCTACTAACGATAGACAGCTCTAACTATTTACCTTCTTGGTGAGTTCTTTTTCTCACAGGATATAGATTTTAATGGCAAGTCGAAACCCCCCGAGAGAGAGCATAGTCTCTCACTCGGTCTCCCTACACACTGACGATCAAGGATACCTTCCATGTATATTAACAGGTACTCAGCGTATTGGACTTCTGCACTACACGAGTGTCACTGCTGAACCAGGGCCTAAAATATTATAATCATTAAAGTCAAGAAATAAAATTAATTCTCAAAATATATAACAATTCTGAGAATACAAAAAGTTGGGTCTTCACTATTCGTATTCTGAATAGAATTTAGAAATATTTTTCATCGCTTTATTATCATTTGTAAAAATAATACCAACAGCGCGTTAACATACCCGGTTAGTTCAGTGTCTATTCGTACACGAGTTCTAAAAAATAATAAATATTTCTACGGATATATAGGGATGAAGAGAAGATGTAAGTAATATCTACACTAAGGAGTAATAAATCTACCACAATAAAACTAATCATGCTGAGGTAGTGGAGGAAGACGAAATCACCAAGTAGAGAAAGCAACAATGAGGATGAAATCCCTTGATTATAAATTGTTATTTTTTATTTTTTTTCAGACAGTATGAATTTTGGAGCTACTCGCGGATATGTAGGTAAGAGTCACTCATAAACACGATAGCAGATGTTCGACTTCGAATGGATCGAGAGTTCATAATTTATTTGGCTTTTAATGAGATCGGACCGGTAAGGTTGGATGTTTGGTATCTTTTGTTTCATAAATAACTTTTTCGCATCAATTATAACCTTTACAATTATTTCTTAGAAACGTACCTGAAGAAGGGAAGGGTTTAATTTCAAACTCTTGTTTATACCTTGTAATGCGGACGAATGAGTGACCACATTGGGATCACGTTTCCTTACGTTCTCTCGCAAGTGGGGCTTGCCGATCTATTTTCCAGTCAAATACAATAAAAGCGAAATACAGGAATTTGGCAGAGGTATTTAAAAAGCATTTATCTACCCCCGTATTAGGAAAAAAATTTTTTCGGCGGGGTGTCTTATTGATGGCCTCTGTCCGTTTGTCTTTCATTTGATAGGAATTAGCTTTATTTATTAGATATTTCCTTTATAATGAAAAGTATATCATCCTTTTCGTGGGCTCAGCTTCAAATTATAAGAACCTATGACGGGTGATTGGGCTCTCTATTCGATCTACAGCTTCCATTGAAGTATGCAAACCTTGTTATCTAACACCAATGGTCCATATTCATGTTTTCGCCCAATTTCTGAATAATTCGAAAATAATAATAATAATAAATAATGTAATAATATATATAAACACTAATTAATAATAATTCTCTTTCTCAAGAAACATAAATTAACTGCTTAAATTCTAAACTTTAGTAGCCAATTAATAATAATTAATAATAATAATTGAAATAATCGAAGCTCAATAATAATAAAATAATAATAGTACTGGGGATCGAAGGTAAGGTATGTGATAGATGAATCTTGTAACTTATATATTTACATATATTTGAAGGCACTTGAAAGCTTTCTTGCAATTACAGTAATTGCTAATTATAAAAAAAGTCAACTCAAAGAATCATCCAATCATAACTAAAAATATTTTGAGAGATTAAACATAGTGGCATTACCTATTCATAGCGGTAAATATTGCTCGCATTATCAATTATCACCAAAAAAGTATAAACAAAATTGCCGATTTTAAATTTCTTTTTTTTATCTCTCTAGAGCGCAAGTTCTCTATTGATACGACACAAAGTCAGACTCTTCACTTTCGTTTTACAATGAGGTATTGCGCTAACGCAGGGCTTAGGAGTTAAGCTTGAGGTTGGATTACGGTAGGTTAGGACTATAGGTTAGTGTTTTTCGGAATTCCCCTTTTTACTCATATGTTTATGCGAATTTTTAAACTACACTTACTTTATGGAACACCCCGCTGCATAAATAGAATTACCCCACCAAGTTATTTCTCTGACCAGTAACAGGGTTACATATTTCTACTTTATTCTTCACTTTAAAAAATTGGCCATTAAAATTTCATAACGTATTTACTACAATCATCCCAACTTGGTTTTCAGTTGCTCTTAACACACACTCACTCATTATTATTTCTTATTTCACATTCACCACATAGACCTGCTTGTCAGACCCAACTTTTTGGGCTATTTTCACATACCATTTTATTGAATTATCAGCAATGCCTTCCCGCGCTGCTCAGCATTAACTACGTCTCCCGCCAACAACAAAGCAACAAAAAAACTCTTCTAATTACTTTCAATAAAACTTTAATCTCGGTTCGCCCACCCTTTAAAATGTTCTCGTTTGCTTGATTTTAAACATATCTTGTTTCACTAACAGTAAAAATATTATATAATTTCTACAATACTTTCCTATTTGCACCAAATAAGTGTCTATGTTCACAGTAACTTCTACAGCTGAAGTTGTAAACATCATGTTAACATACTAATACTCGGTGTAGACATGTTGAACTATTATTGCACCTCATGCAATGAGTTACCGCTGGCCACCGTTCTTCTGCTGTTTGTACCACTACAATTGTAAAAGTATCATAGCCACTGTAAGTAATTATAATGCATGTGCTTATCGAATCAGTCGATCTCGAACGTAAGAACTTCTGCTTAGCCCTAGCGCAGAAGAGAATGAGAGAGAGAGAGGCGAGAGAGAAGAGTAGAGAGCGTATGAGACGAGAAAGAGAAAGCGAATGAGAAGCAGAGAGAGAGAGGAGCGACGATGCAGACGAGGCGACGAGAAATACTATTCCGACCTCCAATTGAAATAACTACCATGATTGACTGAATCTGAGAATTTAATTAACTCCTAACTAAGATACTTCTCTGGCAAAGGGTAAGTATTTGCTGCACTTTATTCAAAGATACACTTGCACAGAGCACGCACAGTAAGTTAATGCACCCTGAGAAATAAGGAATTGTTTTAAAGGAGAATAGGGTATGTAGTATTGTTTGAGGGGTCACGAGGGACTTGAAATGAGATTTTGTTTAATTTTTGATTTCTCAGACGCAAATTTCACCCTCAGTGTAATTATTTAATATTAAACCCTAACTTTAAACTAATTTTACACTTCATCACTTATCTATTAATATATTTATTAATTATTATTATCTAATTATTTCATCCTCATATTATTTATATATATATTATTATATATTATTAATATTATTTATTTTCCAAACTGAATATATATGTTTATTATATAATTTTTTATCCACTATAGATATTATGGAAACTAATTTGCCAATCACTCCTAATCATTTATTTTATTAATATTAATATGAAAATTAATATTACATATTTATATATTTAATTATTTAATATTAATATTTAAACAACAATTTATAATCCTCATCTAATTTTATTATTATTAATATTATCAATTTATTATGGAGTGTAGTTTATCTCCATTATCTATTATTTATTATATATCTACTAATTATCCATTATTATTATTTATTGCATCAATAGTAGTATCTATTTATTGTAATTATTAACTCTATTATTAAATATTAGTTATATGTATTATTTATTAAAATTATTATTTCCATCTCATTAATATTCTTTTATTATAGGATCAAAAAAGAAAACTTTCTCAGTACTAGGAGACAGCAACTCGTATCTGTATAAGAGACTTCGGTATTACTCTAGTACATCCTATGACAAACGCGCTTTCACCCCACACATCTTTCAGTTATGAGCACACACAGATAAATTTTCTATTATAATTTAAATTAAAAAGAGGTTCAACTCCATATGAGTAAACGTGTAAAATATAATTTTTACTCCAATCGACTTTTGCACTTACATCGTTCTAAATAAAATTCTCCCTAATTATTCATACACACACACATCTCACCCCACCCACACACCACTACCCACACATCAACTTAAAAACACACAAAACACACAACAGATTCAACACACAAGACACAACAAACCTATCTTATGCACAATACTTATCCCTTAGACTTCTCCCATTTTATCAAATTATATATAATTACCTTTTAATGAATTAATATTAAATATAATTAATATCCATACAAAACTTATATATTATATATTAATAAAATTAATAATTTAAACTCCTTGGAAATTTAATCATTACTAAATAAATTATTAACATTTTATGTATATTACTCACTCCCTACTGATATAATTACCCTATTATATAGTTTATTTAGTCGCCTACGCCTCTAGATGGCACCGCCACCTACAAAAATACTTAGTGAGAGCCCTTTGAGAGAGATAGTAATATTAAACTCTATTAAACTTAGTCTTTTCTATTACTAATATGGCGTTTTATATAATTCACGGGCCCCATAATAATTAAATTACCCCTATATTTATAAAACAAACAGCTAAATACACACACACACATTATGTATGATATATATATTAATTATTATCCCTTACCCTTATCCCTTACCTTATTTATTTAGTATGACAATACCGTACAATCCTTACCTCATCATTGTATATTACCCTATCACCCCCTAATTGTTACCTCAAATTTAATATAATATTATGTTATATTCCCGTTACCGTGAGTCACACATAGACATTTATACTATGGTCAAGACATAGTATAAGTATGTATATAATTTATTATATTATTTATGACCATGTGGTAAGTACCGTGATTTTGTTTCATACGTATTAAATAAAATTTGTATGGGGTATTATTATTATTATTTATGCTATACACTTTATACAAACTGAGGATAGTGCCAGATCCCTATAGTAGGATTATTGGGATAAATGTGAGAACGGAGTCAAAATTATAAAATAGATCACTAGCCACTAGATACACCATTACAAAAGTCTGAGAATTTCTTTCACTGTCTCCGAACAAATTGTTATTGAATAATTAAACTGACATTTTAAGAATAGTTTATTTACTTTTATTAGCTTAAACACGATCCCTTCATTTTTACTCATTTTGTTTTGATATCAGTTAAATTAGACGACTGGGTGGGGTAGATAAAGATCGCACAAAGATAGAAGTTGGTTCAACGTTGAGAGTGGTCCCCCCCGAAATTGCCAGGCTTTATCGGGATTGTAATGCTATAACATCTTTAAAGATTAGTTCGAGAATTTCTTTTTTTCAAAATAGTTTAACCAGATACTCAATAACGGTAACTTTCCAAAGCTGATTAGCTGTCTATTTGTCATTAAAAATAGACGTGTGACGTTATTCCAGCCTATCTAATGATTAAATTAAGAGGCTATGTACTACAGAAGAGTTAGTGTTAGTAGAGAGAATAATCTCTCGATTAATAAAAAAACAAACTAAATATTAAAGTGGCAACATTTTTTTTTTTCCCACTTTTAAAAAAAAAGACAGTGAAATAAAACACAGGAATATATTCTGTTACGAGATATGTATAAGAGAAAAAGAAATTTTACAACTCCCTCATCACTCACCCTAACAACTCTTTCTTACTTATGCAATCAAATACTTTAATACACTAGATAACACTGAAATTCTAACTATCTCCCCTACTATCACTTTATTAGTTTATATTAGTTATATTAGTCTCACAGAATATTAAATTATATTTTATATATACCAGGCTCACTAGATAATAATGAGATACTATTAATGTTTATATTACGGGTATTAATAATTATTATATAATATTATATCACCTACTACAAATTAATTTCTCTTAATCAGATGGTGGAGCCCACCCCCCTGATCCGCATCATATTTAGGGGTAAGTACCCCCCGCGAGACCACGAAACAGTCGAAGAAATCGTCAGTTCCCGGCTACTCGCTAGCCGCCTACACTCGCACCTATTCAGACCATTTCCAAACCACCCGCATACGTTCAATGATCAGAACGCTCGTCACGCTCTTCCCCACTAATAATTGTCGCCGACTTTTCACAAAAAGTTATATTACTAATTATTTAAAATTCTAAATAGTATAATGAATAATAAATAAATATATGTACTATATATAAATATGTGTAGGAGAAAAAAAACTATTGAATGAATTTTACAAAATCTCAAGATTTATCCTTTTGTACACTACTGCAATTTATTTCTTGCAAAGTTGACAAGTAGATCTCTTATTACCTTGTTACACCAAAAGATTAAGCATCACTATCAATTAAAGACAGTTAAGCCGCGTACTGGTGTTGGATCATCATGCATCAAAATATCACCACTGATACTAAAGTTCTTGTTCGGCTCTAAGTTCAGCAGGCATGATACTAAGGGAAGCATGGATGTATTTATTATATATTTTGATGAATAAGTCTCATACAATTCATGCCAATGTCTGAATGAGGGAAAGATGTCTCTTGGTGAAAGTGAGTGCTGGGTTTGTTCTCCGCATATCGCTACCTATGAGTCATTGCTAATTTAATGGTCCTCCACCCACCCGAACTCAACGCGACTCTCTCTCTGCCTCCTTTCTGAGAAATAATTTAGATGCACCACCCTCGATCCCACGTCATTTGAGATAGGAAACTAATTAATCGTTAGCAAAACAGTGACTGGTCACGCTAGAAACCATATCATGAAATCGACGGTTTCTGTCATCAGAGTCGATGCATACTGCTCACGCCTATCGGAGTTTACTCGGTAGCGTATAATTATATATAGACTTATTATTAAATAAGTATCCACTTCCTACCCCCCGAAAAATCTGTTAAATATTATACAATATGTTATTTTATAACGAAAAAATATCTATATCAATATATATTAACACTAATTATGGTGTAGGGTATACTTAATTTATTACTTTATCTAGC
This sequence comes from Trachelipus rathkii, assembly GCA_015478945.1. Lineage (NCBI taxonomy): Eukaryota > Metazoa > Arthropoda > Malacostraca > Isopoda > Trachelipodidae > Trachelipus > Trachelipus rathkii. Next base: position 12,966 of record JABUQX010075760.1, read on the forward strand.
TTATTCACCGATAAGGACAAACGAAATAACATATAAAAATGAAACATTTTACCTCTCTCTCTCCTTATACTATTATACTATTCTCTCCATCGGAAAGTTTAGATATATGTTTATTTTATTATATTATTATTATAGTAGGATGCGTAACATGCAGAAAATTTTATATATCATAATCATATATATATATCTCCTAATAAAAGTAGGCTTCGCATATATTAATCAACCATATTTTTTAGTAATGTTTCATAAATACGTAATATACTGTATATTACTACTTATTATATTAATTTTCCCCGGGGATATTATTTCTGTAAAAATTGATTACAATAACCCTATAATATATATACACTTATATATTATTGATGATATATACTTAATATATATATATATTATTATACTTACTGCTATTTACTTCATGCCTATTATAGTAGCCTATACGTTTTAAAAATTAGCATATATAATATATAATTTATAGGTATAGGTATATTTATATTATAATGTTATATTATATCCCTTCAATATCTATAAGTGGAATAAACTAATTTATCCTATCACATATAATAATTATAATATGTATTAATTATTATTGCATATACCTTATATATTTATATTTGTTACATATTTTATTATTTATTAATTATAATATTTATGTATATAAGGTTGATATAAGTAAAAATTATATTTCAATAAAGGACTATCAAATAAAACTTTTATGTCATTTGGGATTTAATCACCAGAATTGATTTTAGATATTTTGCTTAGTTTATTATACATACACCTACATACTAACATTAAGTGTAAATTTATAAAGATTGACGGGTAATTCAGCCGATCAAGTCATCACCTAAAGTCTATTTTAAATGTTATCGAGTTATATAAGCTGGGTACCATTAAGTAGGTTGTAGTATATATAACCCGGTTTATATAGATTGATGGAAAAACCAATAAGTCCTATCAAACATAAAAGTAATAAAACTAATTTACAATAATGTAAGAAATATAAACTTAAAATAGAAGAAATTATCCACTCTCTTTCATCTATCGCACCACAATAATAGAATTTCTTAATCTCAACAGCTAACTCATACACACTTCATTACTCAAAAAAGAGTGCAGGAACAAAAGAGAACGGAAACCTTTATTTAAAGATCCGCACGTGCAAGATATACTTGCCGCTAAATTTCGCAAGTGACGACGGTCGCAACCTCGCGACATAAGGTACCCGCACTAACGTATAATCTACGTAGTCCCGCTCGGAATCAGCGGTACCTAGCGACTAAGCGGAACTAAAGTAGCGGAAGATGCCCACCGTCTTATACGGTAAGTATATATGATATATATAATATATGGTCATAGCGTGCTTACC
>JABUQX010075761.1:2500-29317 GCA_015478945.1 Trachelipus rathkii
TTTCGTTTAATTTAACCCTAATTTTTTTTTCTCCCCCTCCCCCCCGAACATTTAAATTTTCCGACTATCAGTAAAGACTATTTACTTAGTATCTAGTTATTTCACCAAAACTAATTTCCAGCAACAAAGTTTCTCAGTTTCCATATTTCCTTCCAATCTTACTCCACTATCCTTACAAAAATTTCCACTTTATCTAGATAAATTTTACAATAACGTCCTGTCATGTACACTTTCTCAACTCAATTATCCAAAATAGCATATTCAAAGCAATTCTAAAACTGCACAACCGAAAATAGACAACCTTACTTCGACATTTGTATATAATTCTAATACGTTTTTTGTTGTATTGTTCTGCATCACTGAAATTCCTTCACCTTCACCTCTCTCAAAGTAAATATTAATACCGAAACACACTAATACTTACGCTCAAATAAGGCTGACCTTTGCTATATTAAAAACAAAATCCAGTAATTGTCTTTTCCCTGAATTTAGGCACCCTTTTCTCTCCCTGGTTAAATTTTTTTTTTAAGTACACAGGAATCGTTACTCCACATCGGTAAGCTACGATACTGGGTCTGGGAAGCAACACGAGGTTTCCTTATCTATTTAAGAAAAAATGAAAGTTTTATGTCCTTGGGAAAGCAGAATAGCATCGCTTTTGAGAGATAGGGATTCCAAAAGGGGAAGACATTCCTCGAAAAGTACGGCATATATTGCAAGGAAGAACTGGAACAAGCAGCAGTCGAAAGAGGAAAACCAACCAGGATACGGTGAAAGGAGAGACGTATGAGACAACAAAACCAACAGACTAGGGGAAGGTCTCAGGATATATAGTGGCCATGACTGAAATTAGTATAGAGTTTGTCTAAATATTAATAAAACAACTTTCCTCATTTGAAGATGATGTTTTTCACATTTAATTTTGCCTCCGCAAATATTCACATCCAATTCTATTTGACCTTAAAAATTAATCTCGAACTCATCAAAAACCTTTCAGTAATTAAAATATGTAAAGTCTTATATGAAAAAAGCCCAATTAATTCATGATCAAACTCTACTTCAAATGAAATTGTATTTTAATATATTCCTCTCATCAATAATTTCTTGCATAAATACAACCAAGAAAATTTTCACTTTCACAATAACATGAATCTACCTCATCAAGTTTCAAATACGAAGATAAAATGTGATTCCTGCCAAACTAAATAAATAGCTTATGTTATTTAAAAACAATATACAAATTTAATACAGTTAAAAGTTTATAATGCGTGAACAATAATAATAATGATGACAAATTTTGGCAATACAGCCTTTTTATGATAATATAATAGGAATATAAGGTTAAAAATTAAAACAAAATTAACTATATGGTATGGAAGCCCAGTTTCGTTTTAAAGAATATATATACAGTACATATAAACAAATTCAAAAACGGAACTCTCTGATCTACCTGAGTGACGCGTTGAAAAGATTAGATGCGATTAAAACATTGATTAAAAGTCATATTTTTAGGAAAACTTCTTTGGAGAGCGACTGATGATTCACCACTTGAAAATGGGGTACAATTGTGTGCAACACAAAAAAAAAAAAATTAACAAAGAGGAGGAAAAGTTAATTCTAGAATTGAAAACGAGTTATTTTACCTAATTTCAAGGCCTAATTTTTGATACTTTAAAATAAAACGGCAGACATCGGAGGTAATGTTCCTGAATGAAGGGGTCCCAATTGTTCTGAAGAAGGTAATTGTTTTACGAAAAATGTAAGTTCGAAAAAAATTGTTTACGTGTTTGTCGATTAATTTTACGAGAACTTGTCGTTGCTGCTTTAAAAATGATCATAGTTGGGGATGGTAAGGGCTTTTTGTATTGAATTGTAGAGGTTTTCTTTTCTCCCTTTTCTGTTGGCTTCATGGGTTACATACATCTATTTGATCCTTTAAATTAAATGCGAATTTAAAAAAAACGCCTTTCAATGCAGACATTGCTGCAAAAAATTGTTAGAAAGAAAAGGTGAGCTAAAGGTAACCAGGATAAAACTTTTAAAATTTCAAAAACTCAGACTAAAAGTGGATACTTCTTTATAATATACCTAAATATTTCATTAGCTGGGAAAACCCGTTTTAAATAAAAAAAATTTTAACTCCTAAAAAACATAAACGCTTTTTCTTAAATTTTTCACTTAACTATTTCTTCAGATCTTAGGAATTACTTCGGTTCTCTTATATATAATAATGCGAGTTTTAAAGATTTGAGCCGATGCTATTTAGTGTAGTATGTGTAAGTCATTGAGGAATGGAGAGGTTATTTGCAATGATAAAACAATAAAAATTATAACGCGATGAAAAATGTCTCATACGGTGCACGTAGAGTTTTATTTTTAAATTCCGAGTGAATTGATGTTGCTAATTGTGAAACCGTATACAGATATCGGAAGTGGGTCTTTAATGTAAGAAAACAATAAGGTCATATTATGACAAGCTATTCATATATACTTATTTTAACTTTTTGAAAATGTTTTTGTAATTTCATTCATCGTTTATTTTTGTTGTAATTAAGTGTTTTTGAGACAACGACATTTTATTAAAATTGTTTGGTTTGTTTAGCGTCTTGGATTATCAAAAATTTTTCTTTAAAACATATTTTTTTTTTTTGGAGTTCCTGCATGACATGATTCTTTCATTGACTATAATTCCATTGAAACCTATTATATTGGAACGGGGAAAATGATATTTTTTTTTTTTAACAGATAAACACTGCGGCTGACGGTCAAAGCATCGTTGAACAGATTCATCTGTATTCACTTTGCGTTCTGCATTGAGATGAGGCTAGCGAAAAGAGAAGATAGCTCGCATTCTCCGCCACTAACTAAAAAGATGCGAACCCAGGGTCATTACTATAACTAATGGCGACCGTGGCTATGTTACCAATGAGCTACCGGCGCTTAAATTTTTTTCTCAAAAGACTTTTGAATATGATGAATATTTGTTCTTGATAAAATTTCTAAAACTAAGTTTCGTACAATAGTTTTAAAAAAAAATTTACAAATATTTCAAAAATAAAATAAATAATTAATATAAAGGTAAAGGAAAGAAAAAAAAAAACCGGAATGAGTTGGCTATTAAATCAACTTCAAATACACAAAATGAAAATGAAAAATGAAACATATCTCCAATTATAAAGACCTAAACACACACAATTCAATTTGAAAGGTCGAAATTAAATTAAACAAATAAAGGAGTTTTTAAGTACGAAAGAAGAAAAGGTAAATAAACTTTTAAACAGCCTCATTGGTTTCCAAAGGAAAAAACTTAAAAAATAATTGAACGCTATAATGTACGCCTTACAAAAATATCAGTAAGGTCAAAATTTATATAATGTATATTACAAATTTTTTCAATTCTCTGTAGTCCCTAAATTAATCCATTAAAGCATTCCATTACCTTGCGAGAAAATGTGGTTCAACAATTAAAGATATGTTGTAAATAAGGTTAATCTCTGCCAATAATCTAAAAAAATTTGTCCATTCTGTAATGGCTCAACAGTAAGTAAACAGTACCTCTAATTGGACGTAATTATGTAAAAAGGATCCATCCCACAAATTTTAATTTTAGAGTAATGTCACCAGAGTTTGGTGAGGTAAAAAGTCAACAAATTAAAAAAAAAACGTTCAGCAAATATAAAACCATTAGAATTTTTTGAACCAATGATATAGAGTTTCATATGTTATGTTTTAGTTCAAATTTTGAAGTTCAATATCTCAAATTTTGATGCCATATATGGGTTGGTTCATTTTTGCATAACTACATCCAATTATATACTAAGGAAACGGCAAAATTACTTAAATAAAAAAAAATATATATATATAAAATCTGGATTCACACTTGCAGGTCAAGAGACACTCACGGATCATTAGGGGTCCAGAAAAAAAATTAGTTCATGGTTTAGATGATGATTCCTACCAGATTCAGAGGACACTCTCAACTCACAGCCTTCACCCCATTCAAACCAATGTAATAATTTTTTTTCTGGACCGTCAGAGCGCTGTGAGTGTCTCTTAAGTACAATGCTGGTGTGCATCAAACTTAAACCTTTTAAAAAAAATTGTTGTGTGTGTACCAGCACACTAAAGTTTGATATATAAATTTACTTATCTGATTCTACTTGTGACATTTGCAAACATCTTTAAAATTAAAATAATTAATTAATGATACAAATAAATTAATTAATTAAAAAATAGATCAATAATTATAAACGTATATACAATGTGTTCTTTCTGAATAAAAATCTAATATCAAATAACAACCTTCAATAATATAAATATAAAATCATTAATATTTTAATCTCCAAGATCCGCATCTCTATCCCCTATTAAATATAGGATATGAAACGCCACAGCCAGGAGCCCTGTTCCGATAAGGTCCCCTAAAGCGGTTAAATAAGGAATAGCAGAGTTATCAGGGTCCACTTTTTGTTTCCACATTGAGTGTATCATAATGTGAGCAACATATAAGAGAAGAAGGACCTGCAAATAAACGAAATTGTAAAATAATAATAACAATAATAATAATAATAATAATAATAATAATAATAATAATAATATCTGCTTCCCTAAAATTACAGAGGCAAGTGTAAAATAAGACTGTATGTTTGTTATATTATTTACTAATTTGATGTGAGTAAAGTTAAGATAAAATTGTTTAAAAGATACATTCTCAACTTTAAGATTTGGATTCCACAAACTCTTAAGTTTCGTATCTTTAGTCAAATTTGCATTTTTAAGAATGGTTTTCGATTATTCCAAGACTTTTGCTTAACGAATTATAAACCTGCTAAGAGAATCCCACATCAGCTAAAAACCATTAAACATAGAAACAAAGAAAATATAGAGTAAAAAGTAACATGGGCATATTGAGACTGGCCCAGGTCACAACTCAAATGCCTCAATTATTTATAGTTAGCACTTTACAATTGTTAGCCCGATTATAATCATTATTCAATAAATAAACAATGAATCTCAAGAAACCTAAATAATTTATAACCAAATTTAAAACTTAATTATTTTTAAACAGGTGCGAACGTACTCTTATTCTTCTTCAGCCTTGGGTCGAATCATCCCTTGTCCTTTGTTGGACATAGGCCTTTACCATTTGTTGCCATCTTATGAGGGTCGTGGAAAATTCTAGAGAATTCCAAAATCTAGAAATTTCGACCCGAATCCAGAACAAGAAGCGATGCTGATTTTGCAAGCAAAATACAAAATGATTTAAACAATTCTTTTCTTACAATCAGCTTAGCTCTTGACGAATCAACAGACATAAAAGACAACCCACAATTGGCAATATTTGTTTGTTATGTTTCCTCTGATGTAATTTAAAGAAGATATGATGGACTTAATGCTATTAAAAGAAACAACTCTTGGTGAAGACATTAAAAATGAGCTCGACACCTTAAGAAATGTTGATGTTCCACTGAATAAACTCGTCAGTGTTACAACAGATGGAGCACCTGCAAAGGTGGGGAAAATGTAGAATTAATTGCGTTCATGAAAAGTAACCCCACTTTTCCGGAGTTTCTCCATATTCATTGCATTATTCATCGTGAACACCTGGCAGCCAAATACTTCCAAATATGAAGATGTTATGAAAGCGGTCCTTGATTGTCAATTTCATAACCACAAATGGGAAGACATACCAACAGTTCAGAAATTTTATTGCAAAGAATTGGAGCTTGATGATAAACATAGTGATGTCTCTTTCTACTCCATTGTGAGGTGGCTATCAGCCAGTAATGTCTTGAGTAGGTTTGTGGATCTGTTAGAGCTTATTATTACTTTTCTTGATAATTTCCTAGCCAGGTTTGATGACTTGCAGAAGCTGAAACCCTACTATGCATTTCCTATAAAGCCATTCATGTTGATGTTTTCAATGATGGTTGTCCAATTCCCGAGCCTCTGGTAACGGAATCATATGTTGTGGAAATGGAATTATAGGACCTGGGTATAAAGATGATCAATAAATCTCAGTATACAATTCTGAACTAAAGAAAACCCAGTGTGAGACTCATCTCAATTTTCAGCACAACATACTGTTATGAATCATTGTACTCTGTAATGAAGTTTGAGAAGTCGAAACATCGTGTAATCCTTACAAACCAAAACCTGACCGAGCTAATTCATACAGCTCTGACAGCATATCGGTCAGATTTTAAACAACTTACAGCCAAGATGGAGACCCAAAAAATATCTCTACTTGCAGTAAATAGCGTCTATAATAGCCTGATATTTGTAGCATTGTATTTCTGTCCTAAAAATATAAATATCTCAATTTTTTTTTTTTAATATTTGTCTTTGTGATTACTGAAACTAATATAAATTAGGATAAAATGACTACAAAATTTATTATTTACATGGGAGGGTCCAGTTTCAGCTTGAGGAGACCCCATTTGAGCCACATACATTAAAATGAACATAAAATTCTTAATTTTCTGCCAATTTTGATGGAATTAAAAACAAACCGCAGCTTTTTCTGACCTCTAAAACGTCGTTTTCGTTTTTTTTTTTTTTTTTTTTTTTTTTTTTTTTTTTTTTTTTTTTTTTATACATTTCTTATGCATTTTCATTTTTTGAAAATCTTTGTTTTTCATATTTTTTGATTCACCTCTTACAATTTTTTTCGAAATGACTTCAAATTTGAACTATACGTAAATGGGTCAATTACCTACTAAATGCACACTTTTTTGTTTGATTTTGACCTTAGATCCCCCCAGCAATGGTCAAAATTCACAACCTATTTTTAATGTTTTTTGAAAATGAAAAATTGCGATTTTTTTTTCTGGTCAGGCGATCAGGATGAAATTTTCAGAACTTATGTAGTCGGGGGGGAGATACACATTTTATATTTAGATAATTTTTTGGTATATGCAGTATTTTCAACCTAAAAATTTTCTTTGTGTGTACAAAAAAATTATCTAAGTAAAAAAAGTGTATCTCGCCCGACTATATACGCCCTGAAAATTTGATGTTGATCAGATAAGCAGAAAAAAAAATCTCAATATTTCATTTAATAAAAAAAAAAAAAAAAAAAAAAAATTTGAAAATGAAATATTAAGACTTTTTTTTTGGAAAAAGTTAAATATTGAGATATTATTTCCCCTACCTATCCGATCAACATCAAATTTTCAAGGCGTATATAGTTGGGCGAGATAAACCAATTTTACTTAGATAATTTTTTGCATACTTTTTTTTATTAAATTTCCAAAATTTTTCTTGTTGAAAATTTGTTCCAAGAACAAATCCAAAACAACTGCATATACAAAAAAATTATCTAAATAAAGAATTACTGTTACCATAATTTACTGTGCTAATAGATAAAAAAATAAAATAAACATACAAATAATTACCTACCATAATAACACCAAAAAAAATCACAAGTAACTCTCCAATTTACACACCAAACTTTCTCACAAAGAAATTGTATCGACTATCAATCCTACCACCAATACACACTTAAGACAATTAACATATAATAAAATAATACAGAACACGACAACAAATAATATCAGATTGTATGAAGTAAAGCGTAGTTAGGTTTAATTTTTTCTGTGTTAGATTTCATAGACTGGTTAGCTTTATTCACGTCGCATAGTTCTTAGTTTGCAGACTAGCTTCCATTGGATAGTACTGCTGAGATACTTTGACCCAAATAAACGTAGTGGTCGACATAATGGGTGGTCTCGTCCTCAACTTTGATATCTATATATGTATCTAACTTTTCGTTTACCGTCACTTGGGGTTTCCCCGAGGTTCATGTAGAGACCGACCAATTTGATCTTATCATCAAACTCGATAAGCATTTTTTGCAGTTCCTTTACCTCTAGAATGTTTGCAATAAGAGGGACATCATCGGCAAAGCTTAGGTGGTTCAAGTGTTTCCCCATGAATGTTGACTTGCAATCAAGGTTGAAAAAACTGATTTAAAGTATATTGTGATCAGCTTTGGCAGGGCTTTTTTTCAAGCTGCAGGTTGAGTCTAGATAATCGTATAAGGGCCTAGAGTTGTGCGGAGCTGAAGGATGTTAATGTATAGAGTTGATTTTTTTTTTTAGTACGTGATAACCTATTTACTTTCTAAGGAAACAATGGTTTTGCATGAGGTATGTTGTTGTTTCTGGCTGTGGCAATTCTGCAATCGAGTTGGCCGAGTTTGTAGGTGGTCAATAGCTGAGTAGCCTTTTCAACAGTCTGTTTGTTCTCCGATTGATTTTTATCAAGTGTTTTGATGACTGTTTCGGTGATTATTCAGGTACGAAATTAAAGACAATTTAGAGGTTGAAAGGTCTTTGGCGTTGTATTTTTTTTATGAAGTAGGAATTATGATAGCGTGGTTTCACTCACTCTGAATTGGGCCATGCTTTAAAAAGGTTGTAAAGAGGTTGGCTTGTTTCCAAAGGATTTCTCTCGCGTATCTGAGATGATCAATTGTGATGTTATCTGGAATTCATGAAATTTTCGACTTTTCCAGAGATGACTATTGAAAATCTACAAGCTAGTGGGTTATTACATAATCTAATTGCGGATTGTTCTATGTTGGTTTGGAGTAAAGTTCTTGATAGACTCCTTACTTGTTCAACAACTCTGTCTCGATTTGTGGTAGTTTAACTGTTGATTTCCAGAATATCGGTCATTTGGAAACGACCTGTGCGAGCTTCCTTTTGGCAATCTTGAATCCTTTGGTCTTCCCCATGACTCGTTCAATCATTTCTATACTATTTCTACTAGGGTAGCCTATTTTTTTCCCGACGACGCAAGACCTTGATACGATAGTGAGATCTGTACATTCTGATGACTCCTTGGATTTCACCGTACACATTCAATGACATTGGGGAGGGCCAATCTGAGGTTCCAACTCGTCCTGGGTTAGGCGGGCGAAGTATGGGCCACAATTTCCCAAATGACAGGTGTTTATGCAAACGTGACAAAGCAAAACAAAATTTTTGGACAAATATATTAAATGGTAAAGCATTGAGATAAAATAAAATCAATTTTCTTTTAAATAATAAATTTAAATAAAAATGAAAAAAAAAAATTTAAACAAACCTGCAAAAATGCAGCAAGAAGATAAATGATAACAAACACCATAGTTAGTGATGTATGACCCGCTTTTAAGTACGAAATCGCGTACACAAATACTAAATGTCCGGGAATGACTAAAAGTAGTAACACCCGAGCTGTTCTGGAATGCACATCTGAAAATAAAAAAAAATTCACTATTCAAACACAACTTATTAATAATAATAAGTATAATAAATGCTTTTACAATAAGGTTTATATTTAAAATATAGAAATATGTAAAGGAGCTTGTAATTATAAACATAACTGGGTTACAAACCCTATCAATACTTCTAAAATGGGCACAAAACTGCCATTCCATCAAGTTAATATTTCTATTTTATTACTAAAATTTAAGATAAACACTTAACAGTATTAAAATTTCGTAGGTAAAATATTTTAAAATAATTACCATTAGCACAAAAGGCTGAAAATGGATTTAAACAAAATGTTCTTTATTCCGCGTGAAGTTTCCCAAGCGAAGAAAACTGTGATGCAAAAGAATCGTGGAATCCTAGACGATTGCACAGGCAACCAGATTTCCTCCCACGCCGTTGATAACTGGCTGATAAACGGCAATTCCTTTGTACGTTGCCACAGTGAAGTCTAAAATGACTCCACCCAGGCTACAAAATAGAAAGAAGAACAAAACGCATTTTACATTGAAAACACACATACTCAGTGTCTATTAGGTGCTCTGCTTATCTTAACACATAGGGAAGGTGGTAAATGGGGCCGGTTGGTGCAATCCGGTACTTGAACTCTTTTGCTTATTCATTAAACATGAAAACGAACCGGCAGTCAACTCAGCCGAGAACCGGTTGTTAAAATTTTGGCAGATCATCACTGATAGGTAAAAAAAAAAAAAAAAAGAGCTAACATTAATTATCACATTGCCGATTATAACAGGATCCATCCTGTGTATAAGACATCTTTGGTGTGTTCATTTCTTGAAGCAAAGCCAATATCCAAGAGTGATAAGAAATCATATACCGACGATAATTATTGGTGCACCACGATTTGTACTAGAATACATATTTGCCTCTAATCAATACGATCAACATTTCGGAATAATTTATACTTTGGACCTATCCAATAAAAAGACAAAACCATTGAAAATTTACCTTTGGCTACGAAGAGCAACGAAGCAATCCAAGACAAAAGTCCCCAAGGTTGTAAGTCCCCAAGAGAAGCCGCAATACGCGTGTTGCTTACATATCAGGATTGACGTTGCCACTTTCTCTGACATTATGATTACTTCCAACCATAATAAGACCTATCATTATATATATATAATATATATATATATATATATATATATATATATATATATATATATTATATATATATATTATATATATATATTTATATATATAATATATATATATATATATATATATATATATATATATAATATATATATATATAGTATATAATATATATGATATATATATATATATATATATAATATATATATATATATATATATATATATTATCTTTCTTTTTTTTCTTTCTGCACCTTCCTCTTTGCCCCAAGATTGGTAAGTGCTGTACAAGCATCGGAAAAAGAAAAAAATGCAGTAGGGAGAACATGACAAACGCCGAAAAGAAAGCCCAGCCTGACCGCCCCCTCTGTACCATTAAATAGTGAGAGCTCGTCACAGACAGAAAATCCAACCCTAGAGCATTCATGGGACCCGCGACGACCTCACTATGTAGAATGCGCAATGTTAAGGGTTTCATCCCCGGCCCAGGTGGCCACAAACCATTGCCCCATTACAAAAAAACCCGCCATTCTCTCCTATCAGCAACCTTTATTCTCGCCTCTGCCAAACTCACATTTTTCTCTCGTTCAGACATTCGTTCACCGACTCAAATCCACTTTCTCTTCGGTCTCCCAGCCGGCTCGGTTCCCAACACACTCACCACATACATCCGCTTAACCAACCGACTTGCATTCATCCTTTCCACATGACCAAACCATCTCAACCATACTTTCATTTATTTCTCTCATTTACCCCTTTTCTTCACACCACACCACTCTCTTAATACGTTCATTCCTCTCTTTAGGTCAATTCTTCTCACACCTAGCACACCCCATAAGATTGTCCATCTGAACAACATTGAACTTTAGAACACATTGTTCTTTATTCCAGACCATAGTCTCACTACCATACAATAACCCAGGTAACAACATACCCTCATGTAAAACCCAGGCACACTCAAGACTTAGTCCCTTTGCATTCACCAAACATTTAATTGCCGTTGCACCAGCCACCTTCCTTGCCATTCACAACTTCCTACTTACACTCTGCATCGTTCGTTCCCTCTCATCCAACATTATACCCTAAATATTTAAACCTCAGACACTTGTGCTAGCTGCTCACCATCTAACATAACTCACACTGAGGCGAGTGTCCTCACTCACAACCATAAACCTTACTCTTATCCACGGTTTACTTCAAGCCCCTCCTTTCACACAACCTGCCTGAAAAATCTCTCTATCAATCCTCTCAAACGCTCTTCCAGATTCGCCACACAGAACCAAATCATCCGCATATAATAGGTTAGGGCACCCTCCACTTCAAAACTCCATTCTCACCATTTCGTAACACCATTCCTGCCATCCCACCTCAAATTCTTTCATAACCCCATCCATATACAAATGAAGTAAAAAAAAGGAGACATAACACAACCCTGTCGTACTCCGCTATTAATCCTAATTAATCCTAAACCAATTGACACCATTTATTCTTACACACGCCTTCACTATCGTCATACATACTTTTGATTCCATTCAGAAAGCCTACCACCCAACAACCATATATCACTAACACCTGCCATAACGGCTTCCCATTAACTCTATCATACGCCTTTGCAATCCATAAAAACCTAAATATTAATTATTCTTCTTCTCCCTCATTTTCTCAACAATTTGTTTCAATGTAAAGGATTTGATCCACCACATACTATATACTATATATTATATATTATATATAATATATATATTATATATATATATATATAATATATATATATATATATATATATATATATATATATATATATATATATATATATAGTATATATATATATATTATATAGATATATAATAATATATATATATATATAATAATATATATAAATATATATATAGATATAATATATACATATATAATATATATAATATAGATATATATATATATATATTAATAATTATATATTAATATATTATAATTATATATATTATAATATATATATATATATAAAAATATATATAAGATATATTATATATATATATATATAAATTATATATATATATATATATAATATATATATATATATATATATATATATATATATATTATATATTATATATTTCTTTCTTCATCTTCCTCTTTCCCCAAGACTGGGGTAAGCGGTGCGTTACATGCTATCGGGAAAAGAAAAGCAGTAGAAGAAGTATGACAAAAGTCGAAAAAGAAAGCCAGCCTACTGCCCCCTCTGTCCCATAATATTGAAGAACTCGTCGCAGAACAGAAAATTCCACCCTAAGAGCTTCACGGGACCGCGAACGGCCATCACTATGGTAAATCGTCAGCGTAGGGATTATCCCTTGGCCCAGGTGGCCACAAAACCCATACCCCCTCACAAAACCCCGCCATTCACTCCATTATGCACCTTTCTCTCGCCTCTGCCAAACTCAACATTCCTCTCCTCAGGACCATTCGTTTTACTGACTCAATCCACTTTTTCTTCGATTCTCCCAGCGGTCATCCCAGCACCCCTCTCACCACCTAAACATTCGCTTTATATACAACCGGACTATCATCCATCCTTTCCACATGACCAAACCATCTCAGCGTACTTTCATTTATTCTCTTATTTACCCCTTTCTTCACACCTCACAACTCTCATACGTTCAATTCCTCATTTTTATCAATTCTTGTTCACACCTAATGCACACCCAAGATTGTCCATCTGAACACCATTTACTTTAGATCTATACCTTCTTATTCAGGGACCATTAGTCTTAATCCCATCATACGCCTATTGCAAATCCATTAAAACCTGAAATACAATTATTCTTCTTCTTCTCTTCATTTCTCAATTCATTTGTGCAATGTAAAGATTGACTCCCACATTCTCTACCACTACCTAAAACACCTTGTTTTTCACCAATCAGTCCTTCAGTCACTCGACGCACTCTTTGGACCAAAATATCAGCATATATCTTCCATACAACACTCAATAAACTAATTCCCCTATAATTCCTACAGTTACCCTTATCCTAATTATTTAAGGGTACTATTACTGCTCTCCTCCAATCCCTCAGAACTATACCCTCCATAAACACTTTGCTACACAGCTCTTCCAAACTCTATTCATACCATCTGCGCCTCCATTCTGATCATTTCACAGTTAATTCCATCTATCTAGCCGTGCAGATTTACCATTCTTCAACTTTTCCACTCTACCCATTACCTCCTCCTTTGCTAATAACCTTCATCCCCAAAATACCTATTCCTTCTTGCACCATCAAACCCACACACATTCGCCACCACCTCTTCATTACTGCCATTAGCGAGGTGTGGTCACTCTGATGAAGGTGTATAGTATATATGATATATATATATATAATATATATATAGATATAATAATATATATAGTATATATACTATTATTATATATATTAATAGTATATATATTATATATATATATAATAGATAATATATATTATAATAGTAATATATATAATATATTATATAATTATATTATATATATCTTCTTCTTCTTTCATCTCCTTATATTTCCCAAGAATGGGAGTAAGGTGCGGAACATGGGCATCGGAAAAAAAGAAAAGCAGTAGAAGAACATTGACACAGTCGAAAAGAGAAAGCCCAGCCTTGACCGCGCCCCTCCAGTACCATTAATTAGTGGGAACCCATCGCAGTCAGAAAAAATCCACCCTAAAGCTTCATTGGGACAGCGATGGACCCTTCACTATGGTAGATCGTCAATGTAAGGGTTCAGCCCCTGGGCCCAGGGTGGCCACAACCATACCCCCGCACAATCCCCCGCCATTCACTCCTGTTATACACCTTTCTTCTCGCCCTTGAGCTAAACTCAGAATTCTCTCCTTCAAACATTCGCTTACTGACTCAATCAACCTTTTCTTCGGTCTCCCCGCCGGTCGGTTCAACACACTCGCCACTATACATTCGCTTAACCAACCGAACTATCATCACTCCTTTCCATATGACCAAACCCATCTCAACATTACTTCATTTATTCTTTCATATTTACCCCCTTTCTTCACACCACCACACAACTCTCTAATTAACGTTCATTCCTCCTTTCATCAATTCTTCTCACACCTAGCACACCCCTAAGGTATTGTCCATCTGAACAACATTGAACTTTAGATCTATACTTCTTATTCCAGACCATAGTCTCACTAACTACAATAAACACAGTAACAACCATACCCTCATTGTAAAAACCCTAGCACACCTCAAGACTTAGTCCTTACATTCACCAACGATTAATTGGCACCAGCCACCTTCCTGCCATTCACAACTTTTCCTACGCCACTTTGCAACATCCATTTCCTTCTCATCCAAACAAATTATACCCGAAATATTTAAACTCAGACACTTGTTCCACTGCTCACCATCTAACATAAACTTCACACTGAGAAGTGTCCTCAACTCACAACCATAACCTATACTCTATCCCACCGTTTACTTTCAAAAGCCCCATCTTTTACCAACCAACCCTGCCAAAAAATCCTCTTACCAATCCTCTCAAACTCTCTTCAGATCGCCACACAAAACCAAATCATTCCGGCCATATATAGATAGGGCACCCTCCCACTTTCATCTCCATTTCTCCACCATGTCTAAACCACCAATTTCCTTTGCCATTCCCCACCGTCGAATTCTTTCATAACCCCATCCATATACAAATTGGAAAACCAAGGAGACATAACCCACAATATAATAATATATAGTATATATATATATATATATATATATATATATCTAAACAAAAAATATAAAAAAATAATATATATATATATATGATATATATATATATATATATAATATTTATATATATAGTAATAATAATATAGTATATATATATATATAGATCACACATATATAATATATAATATAAATTATATATATATATATATATATATATATATATATATAATATATATATATATATATTATTAATGATAAATATATTATAATATATAATATATATATATATTATATATATAATAATATATAATATATAATATATATAAATAATATATAATATATAGTATATATATATAATATATGATATATATATATATATATATATATAACCAGCCTCTTCCATAAAAAGATTGCAAATGATGGTTGACAGGATTAAAAACATAATAAGAGGGAATGGAAAAATTCAAAATTTTCCATCTGGTATCCAACCCATTGACCATTGCGCTTGAAGCCAAAAAACCCAACAACGATGGCTTGACACTTGAACAAAAATATATTTATTTAATAAAAGTTCAAATCATGGCAAAATTTCAAAAAACTTAAAATATATATATATATATATATATATATTAGAAGATGATATATATATAATATATATATATATATATATATATAATATATATATATATATAATATATATATATATATAATATATATATATATATAATATATATATATATATATATATAATATATATATATATATAATATATATACCTATATATATATATATATATATATATATATATATATATATATATATATATAATATATATAAAGTATAAATCAATAAAATTTACAAATATATATATATATATATATATATATATATATATATATATATATATATAAACCATTTGTAAGGCTTAAGGGTCAGAGCTAAAAACAAATTTTGAGTATAGTTGGACCTTGCTGCTGATGAAAACCAAAAATGAAAGAAAGTGATTGAAACGAGGTGTGATGTGAAGTGGAGAGGAATGAGGTGGGGGAGAAGGGGGTGCGATTCTGATGAGCGATTTGTGGCACAGAGCTATGGTAGGTTTTGTTTGTGCTAGAATACTAATGGTTAAATTTAAGTTTGAGAATGTCAAGGTATGTGTAATTGTAACATTTGGTCCATCTGAAGGGTGATGTTGAGGAGAGTGGGACTTTCTGGGATAATCTGAACGATGTTTAGACATGGTGAGTAGGGGATTCAGATTGATTGTGTTGGGCTACTTGAATGGATGGATAGGTAATCGACAAAGGGATGGTATAACAGGTGCCTTTGGGGTTGAGGGAGATAATGAGAATGGTTGGAAGGTGATTGATTTCTGTGAGGAGAGAGGTGAGTGTGTGTAAATAACACATTCCTTCGAGCGTCAAGTGCGTATCCGATAAGTATACGAGAGTTTAGGTAGTAGGAGATTGTATTGAAGGTGAAAAGTATGTTGATTTTTGTCGTTGATGAAGAAGGAGATGTTGAAGTATGTGATGGATGTCAAATCAGTGAGGGGGTTAGGGATTGGAATATCAGATAATTATGTTGAATTATGTAAAAGTAAGTTAGTGTTAGCATGGATGGAGAGGAAAGAAAAAGGAAGGAAAGGGGAAAGAGTTAAGAGTGAGAAGTTAAATGAACAGGGTTATAAGGAAAATTATGCGAGTATTCGCAAATAAATCAATTGAATGTGAACAAAATGAAACAACAAATCTGGACGCAAATGAAGGGAAGGAACTTTCTTAGTCTTGCGCATGGAGCCATCGAACTCATAAAATAGGGAAAGAAAAAGAATGTCAATAGTGAGTTGTGGAATAAAGAGATGCAAGTGGTTAAAAGTAAAAAAGGAGGTGTGGTTGAATGTGCTAAAAGCCAATGATGAGGTCTCGAAAGAAACGTGTATGGAAATATATGAGGGAAAAAAGAAGACTAAAAAAGTTGCATTAACTACCATCAACTTTACATAATTAGAGAAGAACTTTATTGAATGTAATTAGAGTTTATGAAATAAACGTTTTAAAAATCAAATTGTATACCCTATTAATTATTAACAAGAAAAATATCAATAATACCCAACCCTGGATCAGATGGCCAAATTTCCGAGACAATCATGCCGACAAGCAAATCTTTTTGCCTTTGCTCCATTGTGTCCTAAATTAGCGTGTGTAGAGAGTCTGGAGGCAAGAGTCATCTCAAGATTTCCCTTTAAGCCCAGTAAAGCAGGTACCATAATAAACGAACTCTGTCTGACGGTTTTGCGCGAAGATAAGAGCTTATGTTCCAATGCTAAATTATTAATACTAATATATATATATATATATTTAATATTATATATATATAGTTATTAATTATAGTATATATATATATAGTATATATATATTATATTTTATAAATTACTTTAATTTATATATATATATGATATAATATATATATATATATATTTATATGATAAGTTTTTAATGTTTCCTTTCCAGATTATGATGTCCTATTGTTCCTATTGTTTTCTTTCTTTCTGTGAGAAAGTTGTGAAAGAGAATAGATGTAACTAACAGGGATCTACTCTGAGTATGGTGTAACGATCCAGTTGTTGAAACATTGGAAACTAACCCCCTGTGTTCCCTGTTTATCCCTTACCTTTATTTATATTATTTTTTTTATAGTTTATCCTGTGATTTTAATTTTCTTTCTAGTGATACAAGTTTTATGTTCGTATTAAAGTATAAAGTATGTACTCTTGTGTATTAACTCTTAAGTAGTGAATTTGTGTCGTGGTGCCAGTAATCAGACTTGTCCCCTAAAGTAGCAACCTACTCGTATATGCCCTGTCTGGTACAGTTTCGTGAAGGTGCACCTTGTAGTAAGTAGACTGTCCAATTATTGTATATCGAGTGGTTGCCTGTATAAGGAGGTTGTTTTAGTGGTTAATAAAACCAATGTGGAGCACTCACAAAATATACAAGTTGTAACTGTAAACTGTAAATAAAGTTAATTAAGGATCCTGAGAATACTTAATTGTAGAAAAAAGCATACTTATTCAGTTTCAGGTTCGTCCATGTTCATTTTTCCACTCCGATCCGAGCGAATTGAGGAAAACATCGGGGTTGAGTTGAACTAAGTTGTGTGTTTAGTTGTTTCGTTACCACTGTAGTATTTTTCTCGAAGTGGTTTAGCAGAAGCGTATGTTACGCTTCTGCTCTTGCGGTGTGTTGTGTGTGACGTGGTGTAACAAGGCAGTAGTAGTGTTTTTCTTGTTGATTGGTTTTGTTGGTGTGTATACCGGTGGTTAAGTATATGGGAAAGGGAAACGGTGATTGGGATAGTGTAGTGGTGATCGGTAGGGTTGAGTTAGTAGTGAAAGAAGAAAGTGGAAGTAGTTGTTTAGAAAAAAAAGGAATGTGCGTAGAAGCATGTCCGCGAGTTTAAGGTGGATTTAAATGCAGATGCAGTGAATGGGGGGATAGTGTTGGAAGGAGTAAGGTCAAAGTTGTGGTTCCAATACTCTTGTGAGTTGACGAATTTGAGCAACCAGGCAGGTGGAGATTCTGTTTGGTTTGTGTGCAAAGGCTTATGAGTGGCGTGTGGATGGGTGGATTGGGAGTCGTTAGTGGGTAAAATAAAAGAAGGAGGTTGCAGAGAATATAGTAACAAGAAGTGTTGGTGATATGAACTGGTAATGTGGCGAAAGGAAAATACAAAAGGGATAGTGATTGATAAGTTATGTGATATTTTGCTGTATATTATAGAAGAAGATGGATGAATCTATGAGAGAGTATGGCTAGATCGGTATGAAGTGAGGAGAGGGAAATGGTGTAAGATCGTATTTTGGTAAAGTGGATTTGGGGTGAGACATGAAATGTGTCATCTAACTTGAGGAGCAAATGGTTGATAGTTGAGAATCAAATAGAAGCAAATTTGTCAGTTTAGGCGTTATTGTGTGCTAAGATGAGTGGGTTTCCGTTACGTTTGCACTTTGATAGTCTCTGATAAATATATTGTGAGGTTTTGGTTAGAAAAGGTGAAAAACAGAGAGAATAGAAGTGGATTTAGCTGAGAGGTTAGTGGTATTCTAATTCAAATGGTTTGTTCTGGGCCCATAAGTGAAGGAGTTGGCATAAATGGCTAATTTGATATTGAATGCTTGAAAGACAAAGCATGGATTGTAGTTGCCTGTTGAATGTAATATTTAGTAGTTCGAAATTTCATTAATAGCGCTTATTAAATGTCCGTTCATAGAAAGGGTTAAGAGAGTGTTTATGGTGAATAGTTAGAAGGAATAGGTTATTATTAGTATGATGTTTGGTGGTGTTGGTAGATGTTTAGTAGAGTAAGTAGAAACCGTGAGGAAAGTAGTGGCAGGTTGCAACCAGTGGTTTGCTGGTAGTTAATTAATGTGGGGTGTTGATCTGAACTTTTTATTGGTGATGGAAAAGATGTAAGGAGAAATAGTGAAAGCAAAGTGGTGGAGAGTGTAGTAATAAAAGAGAATTTGTTGACTTGTGTAGATCGGACAAACATTTGTGGAGAGAAGATTGTGATTTGTATGGAGATTATAGTGAATTGTGTGTCAAGAAGAAAGAAGGTATAAGTGGTGTGAATAAGGTAGATGTGGAGAGTAATATAGTAAGTAGTAAAAGTGGTAATGTTGGTAGACAAGTAGTGGATAGTCTAGGTGGTATGGGAAGAGGTAAGAGTGTCTATGAAGAGTAGTACCGAATGAGTTTTTAAATGTAAGTATTGAAGCTTATTTTTTCGTTTATTTGGTGAATAGAAAAATACTGTTTTGATATAGTAGTGATTAGTTAGACCTCCTATTAATACAATAGAGATTGTGTCATAACGTTGTTCGAAGTGAATGGATGAGGAAAAAAAGCGAGAAAACAAGTAGTGATGGAATGAAGAAAGTGGATTGAGGAAAGGTTTTAAGTTTAGTGATGATTGAAAAAGGTAGATGATCGTAAGAGAAGGAGAACTGGTGAAGTAAGAAGTAAATGTTGATCGAGCTTTGGGAGTATTGGAAGAAGTAAAAGTAGAAAGTGAAGTGAGTGTTGTAGATATGGAGTTGAAGTGTAGTGATTCAGTAGTGAACCAGGGTACAGAAGCGAGTGTAGAAAAAGGTGGAGTGAGAGCAAAAGTAAAGAAAGTAAAAGTGGCAAAGAAAAGTAAGAAAGTTGAGCGTAGTGCTAAAGTAAAAGAGTGGATGAGAAGAAGGAAAGGTGAAAGATATTGTGAGTGGATGGAGAGAGTTGAAGAGTACTTGTCTAGTGATGAGAGTGAAGGGGAAGCTTTAGAAGATGGTAGGAGTTTATTGATGATGTATGGGTATTATAGGGATTCAGACTTGTCTGATCCAGAGTGAAGTAGTGAGTATGTTGTAGTGTTGGTATGTAGAAGTAGTCAAGTAACAGTATGTGGTAGTAATTGTTGTAGTTAGTGTTGGTGTAAGAGTATGTTTTAGGTTTGCTATGAGATTAGTAGAAGCTTTAGTTAAAAAGTACGTTAGTGTTTAGAGTATGTTAGTTGTAACAGGTAGAGTTTTGTTTGTGCATAATTTGGTAGTAGTAGTCAGTAATGTATTAATAGTAGAGTGGGTTGAGGAGATAGGGTTTTTTGTGGGTAAGGTTTAGCTGTGTGTGAGACTTGTCGGGTGCTCGTAAGGTTTGCTAGTGGAGTAAGATTTTAGTGTTTTATTTTGTGCAGATGTATATATAATGGTAAGTGGATTATTGTTTTGTACCTAGAAATGTAAGGTGTGGGTAGAGCAAAGTCATAAGATTGATAAGTTTATTTTATTTCTCTCTTCTAAGATTAGATTTTCCTTTGTTCCTATTGTCTTTCTTCTTTGTGATAGTCTGGTGAGGTGTTGAAGAGAAGAAGATGGGTGTAACAGTGGAATCTCCTGAGTACTGGTGTCGACCAAGTGACATGAAGAAAATCAACCGCCCTGTTTCCCCTTAGTATCCCGTACTCTTTGTATCTTATATTATTTTATATCTATTCTGTCTTATTTCCTTTCTTCTAGTGATACACCATTATTATGTCGTATTGAAGTAGGTATAACCAGTCCATTGTACTCATTGGATATTAACTCTTAAGTAAGTGAATTTGTGGCGTGTAAGCCAAGTAGACAGATTTGTCGCCCGTGAAAGTAGCAACCTACTCGTGATATGCCCTTTCTTGTACCAGTTTCGTGTGAAGGAGCAACCTGTTTGTAGTAAGTAGGACGGTCCAAATTATATGTATAGTCGAGTGTTGTTGCCTGTAGATAAAGGTTGTTAGTGTAATTAAACCAAGATGTGGGCACCACAAATATATCAAGTAAACTGTAACTGTAAATTAGAGTAAATATTAAGTATCCGAGTGGAATATCTTAATGAGATAAAAGCAATCTTTTTCTATTATCATTCCCCATTTCATTTTTCCCTCACTCCGATCGACAATGTATGGAACATCGGCGTGAGTTAACTAAGTTTGTTGTAGTTGTTTCGTTACCACTGTAGTATATTTTTTTTTTCTCATATATTATTATATATATATATGTAATATATATTTCTGAATTTGATATAATATTATTTATATAGATATATATACATAATTACAGTTTCCATTTACATAGTGTATAAATAGATATAATATAGAGCTAAGATATTTATTATATCATATAGTATATATATATTATATAAGGTATTATATATATATATATATATATAGGTTATATTATATAATAACTATATATATAGGTATATATATATATATATTCTAGTGACTGGGGAACAATTAATCGTCATCAGTCGGCAAAATCAGCATATTTCTTCCTCAATCGTCATCGTCAAATCCATGCCACTTAATGAGCGAACAAATCCTTACAACCATTGAAACATGAGCTACAAGGATTATGTTTCTTCATCATAATTTAAGAACTTTTAAAAATTTATAAAGTATTAGGAATATTTGTATTGTCCTTCCTGTCCCATATTCGCGCATATAAGTGTTTTTGTAAAATCTGTGAAACATTAATAAACTTTGCACTTTATTTAAGCGTAAATGTTGTAGGCAATCGCTATTTTTAAGAGTAAACTTAAAGTGATCAACAATGGTATTATTTCCTAGAACGTTTGAATTTAAATTCAAAAACTTTATATTATTGATTCATTAATATTAATTAATTATTATTATTATTATTTTATTATTACCCACCTTTCTCTCCCAACTGGTGGTGGGGTGCGCAAACGTGCACCGGAAACAGAAGAATAGTCTTTGATTAGAAGTATAAAGAACCGTCTAGTTCGAAAAGAAAGCCGCAGGCCTTAACCGCCCTCCTTTATTACCTTTAGCTGAAGAACTGCTTAACGTCGAAAGTGTAGGATAAAATCGCGGCACCCTAGAGCTTCAGCGGAAAATGCGGAGCAGACCCTCACGTATGCGAATCTGCGGTCAATGAGGGTTCATCCTTTGGGCCCAAATGGTGCCACAACCACACCCCCTCAAAAAACCCCGCATTCACTTATATTATGCACCTTTCTTCTCGCCTCTGCAGAACTCACAGTTTCTCTCCTATCCAAGCATTTCCTTTTCATGACTCAAATCCACTTTTCTCGGCCACCCAGCCAGTCGATTGTTCCCAAGCACCACAACTGCACCATTTATACATCCGTGTGAACAATGCCGACAGTCATCCATCCTTTCCAATTTGATGACCAAAATGACTACTCAACGTATTCATATTACTCTCTAAATTTACCGCCTTCTTCAACCGACACAACTCTCTAAGTTCAACATGCTATTTTTCTGTTACTGATTAAATAAAGGAGACACTTAGATGACCAGTCGAGTAATTCCATTTCTTCTTTCAGCCTGTGAAGCCACAATCAGCAGGCTGCTTTGGTGCAAAAATGACAAAATCTTCCTTACCAGTGATCATTCAATTTCAGAGTGTCTAGGATACCTAACCATCAGGGCGAATATGTATCAGAATCTGGCAGGAAGCAGATGCGTTATATTCCGTCAGCGTGTGGGATAATCATCCCATCATCTGTATAAGGAATAGGGCTAATACTGTATTACTTTCAACATTATATCTCCATGCGTAGGATCAATTAAATACAGGCACAGTGGTATTTCCTCACAGTGTTCAGACTGGTCGTCTGGCAAGGATGAGAATATTTTGGGGTATTGTAAGTGTGTTTGGTTAGCACTGAAAGCAAGGGGCAGAGAGTGAGCAGTCTTTCGCAAAGTGTTTGAGTTGGTTCTCTCCAAACCATTTGCACACCAGGAGAATCTCAGTGCGTAGGCATTGCTTTCCTTTTAGACCAGTGACCGCCGAATGTTTAAGCACGCACGTTGGTGCAGGCACTTGGGTGTATGGCCCTTATATTTGTCTGGGTTCTCCCTAAGTCCTACTTTTAATTATGTATTCTTGCTATTATTTACGTCACCTCGTGACAATAGAGTATTACTTGTTGCGATGCCTTGATTGCCTTCAGGAAGTGATAGCGTTCCCATCAAGTATGTAGCATAAGATAGTCTGTTTGTGTTCATTACGTGCATGTTCTACTTCTTTCGAGATGTGTGGTAAGCTATGTTTAGATCTATATACGCTGCCCAGAATGAAATTGATTACATTAAATTGTCATTATGTACAACAAAATGCTTTAAAAGTAATTGGTATATAAATTGTGAAATGTATAATTATAAAATGATATTAATTAAACACACTATTGTAAAAATTACGCTAATCACATCTTTTTATCATTCGTAAAAAGCAAGTTAACAGACTCGCAGACAAACTTGCAATCATCAGTTGACAAAGTGTTAAATTTCGGGTTAAGAATCCATGAAAATGGGGTGCCATTGCCCATAGAATATTGGATGTGAATAGAGCAAATCTGTAGAATCAGATTGAAATCAGTAAACTCGCTTAATTAGTATTAAACAAGCTTTTATTAATGTCTCATGCAGTATTTTTTTTTTTTTTTTTTTTTTTTTTTTTTGTTTTTTTTTTTTGTTATGAACACAGTGTAATAATGATTTGTTTGTTGTTTAAAAGACTTCGGTACCAAAGGTTGTAGAACCTATGGGAAATAATGTAATTTATTAAATATATAGGCAAGTATCATTGGTAAAACATTGATTTTAAAAGAATTTGATTGTGAGAACATAGGCAGACATACAAAATAAAATTCTAGTACTTTAAATGTAGAGCTCTTAAATTATAATGCAGAAGAAACAATCTTTCTCCCCCAGTTTCTGGTGATGTTAAATTTCCTCACTTAATCGTCAAAATGATAGATCGGCAAGAAAATGCACGGTGACGAATGAGAAAAAATTATTGTTGCCGAAGGTTATCGCTTGATGGACGATTAATCGTCCACACATGAGTTATATATATAGTATACATATAGTATATTGTATGAATGATATATATAGATATATAATATATATAGTAATTATAATAGTATATATATATATATATATATATTAGTTATATATAGTATATATACTATAGTATAGTATATAATATTATAGTAGTTAGTAATATAGTGTACTAAGTGATATAATATATAATATATAGTATATATATATAGTATATAATATAATATACTATATATATATATTATATATATATATATATATATATTAGTGATGGACGATTATCGTCATCGGTTCGATCGGCTAAAGAATGCGCATATTTTTATTTCAATGCGTGCATCAGTCATCGTCTACCTCGGGCAAAAACTTTCGCCGATATTTGCTCGATTAGTTTAACAAATATTAATAATTTTGGATAATATTAAAACTCGCAATAAAGAAAAATCAATAATAATGAATAATAAAAATAAAAACTAATAATAATAAGTAAGATAATAATAAGTAATAATAATAATAAAATGAGCTAATATATATAGTATATTATATATATATATATTATATAGTAAATAGTATAATATATATATGTTATATATATATATATATATATAGATATAGTAGTATATAGTAGAAGGTTAGTATAGTTATATATATATAGTATCGCGAGTTGCCTATGTTGTGTTCGTCTTTCTAGTTATGCCGGCATATACCACACTCATCCTCCAGACACATTTCATATACACGCATACTTATATCCCACATAACCTGCGTGCTAGATCAACATTCTTACAGACATTCCCATATCCCGTTATATCTAGTAACAGACAAGGAGGGAAAAAAGAAAATTGTCCATCATCGTCATTGTTCTGCTGCGTGTCGTAGAAGCTACTAAGGGACTGGTGTAGTTAGGTTAGGCGACAGCCTACTACACTATCTTTTGGTTGCCGGAGGAATGCTAATGCATGCCTCGGAGAAGGTCGTGATTCGGCAGAAGTTAAGCGCCCTATTCTACTTCGGCGAAATAATAGATGAATCGTATCCTGCTATATGAAATGTCATGAGGAAATAAATGTTGAGAATATGAGGAGAGAGATGGTGATGGATGTATTTAGGAAAGCAAATTTGATTTGCTCGCTATTTGGTGACTGAAACAAAGATGAAAGGAAACTGATAATGAAGTGTGTAGGGTGTGAAATGTGGTTTGTATTGCTGTGAAAGTAATGGAGGTAGAGTGGGATTAGAAGATTTTCAATGCTGTTATGGAGTGAATTTGGGTAGAGAGCTATGTTAGATGTTAGTGTGTGGAGTACTAGAAGTCCAAGTTAAATTTTAAGGTTGATATAAAGCGAGGTTCATAAATTTGTGTGGTATTGTTGACATAAGTAATCGTCATCTGCAGCGTCATTTGTCGTTGTAAGACGCGAGTACGATTTCTGGGATATTCTGAATGATGTGAGATTCAGGTCATTTGCCACATATCTGCCTATCCAAGGATTTTTTTGTTACAGTTGTCACCCGCCACTCACAGCAGACGGCACCTATTCAAGGAGTGGTGTTAGTACTCTCAAAAGTTCACCCGTCTAGCGCAAAATTTTTACGCATATGAGCAGCAAGACGCAGGACTTGTAAAGTAGGGATTAAAATTGCGAGTAGCTAAACAGAAGATGGAAGGAGAAATTTCCACATGAACAGTATGGATGGTGGGAAAAAGAAGCACCATAGCAAGACTATCCTGGAGTACCATGTCAACACAATACTCGTGCGCAGATTACAGCAGAAGCCCTTTGCACGAAGGCGGTGCATTGTAAAAGGTTTGTGGTACGCCAGTGATAAGTCCCTTCGAGCACTCTGCCGCTGGCGGGGGGAGGCTGGTAACCTATAGGATAGGAGATAAAGCACAACCATACACGTCTGCAAATGATAGAGGGTCAAGTGAGCACTTGGAAATAGCCAGAACCGAGTTGGTATAGCCTCTGTTGCCGTTAGACTCGATCCCTAGTCCAAAGGAGCGGGTGAAACTAGGCAGCCCCCCCAGATATGAATGAGCAGGAGTACGTCCATTACATGGGCGGTATCGAGACCCTTGTATAGCTGGAAGCAACTGAAGACAAAGGAGGACAAGTCTCTAACAGTCTAAACAGGAACTTGCCAGTTGCTTAGGCCGGCCGCCTTAAGCGAACGCGGTTCTGTGATGTGAGGTTTTCCAAGACGATTTTTTTTGTCCAGTTAAGGTCCCCCAGAGGATATTTTATATTGTCAAACAGGAGAGACGAGAACCGTCGCAAGAGATAGGAAAGTTAGCAAATGTCTTTGATAGG
>JABUQX010075762.1:0-2500 GCA_015478945.1 Trachelipus rathkii
CAATATATTAATAATTAAGGAGAGTCAATCTAATATCTAATTGTAAAGATGTCGATAATGTAAATCGATATATTCTTAGCTAATCCTCAAAACCTGGAAAATGAATTCTATATAATATATATATATTATATTACATAATATATATATTATATATTATATAATATATAATAATATTAACTATTATATATTATATATAATATATTAATATTATATTTAATATACTATAATAATATTTTAATATTTATATATATTAATATCATTATAATAATATATAATATATATATTATTATATATTATAGTATATTATATATATATATTATATATATATATATATATATATATATATATATACAGTATTATTAAATTATTATTATATAATATATATATTTTACTATTATATATATATATATATAGATTACCATGATTAAGTAGTATACACGATTACTCAATACTACGAGTGTCCCATCATCATACCTACAATAAATTACGATTATAGCATTAATTTTATTAAATAATAATATTATGTTATTTTATGTTATAATTTATATAATTATAAAGCCCGCATGGGCCTACTAGTGTGTAAAACCAAAACAATAAATTTATAAGAAATAATAATTAAAAAGCCGCAATGGCCCCTCTAGAATGTCCAGTCAATCCATTATAATTAATAATAAGAATATATATATATTTAATTAATTTACAGAAGTCACTAGCATGGGACTATCTATACTGTCCCAGTCAATATACTACACAATTAATTAATAATTTTACATGAGTGATATATAATTAAATTAAGAAAACTGCATGAGCCCCTTTAGAAATGTCCCAGTTACCAAAATATATAAGACAATAAATTAATAAAGTCCGAATAATTGAATTAATTTGACTGTTTACTATCAGTCAAACCAATATTATAAAATTAATAATAATTAAAATTATATTGCATTTGAGGGATCAATTAACTAAGAGGTGAGGTCAAATGTAGGCCTCTAATTTTTAATTTAATTACATTAATTATTATTCAAAATTATTCCTAATTCTTAATTTTTATGGGTTGACCGGACCATTCTAGAGGGGCCAATGCGGCTTCTCATTATTATTTTTTTATTGGTTGAATGGGACAGTCTAAAAAGGACCATGCGTTCTTAAGTATTCATTCTTATTTATATGGGTTGATTGGGACATTCTAGAGGAAGATACATGTGGCTTAATTATTTTTTATTTACATTTAATTATTATGGTTTTTGACTGGGACACGTCTTGATAGGCCCTCCCCCATAGGGCTTCTAAGTATTATCTATTTATTATTTATTATTTTGTTTACTGGAATATTCTAGAGGGGCCAATGCTGCTTCTTAATTATTAATTTTTATTGGTGAACGGGAAAGTCTAAAAAAGGACCATGCGGCCTTCTTGCCAATTATTTCTTATTAATTATAGGTTGACTGGCACATTCTAGAGAGGTCAATGCCAGCTTCCTAATTATTATTCTGAATAATATTAAGAAGCTGCATTAACCCTCTAGAATGTCCCCAGTCAACCCATAATCAATAATAAATAAGAAGCCGTATGGTCCTTTACAGACTGTCTCAGTCTACCTTTAAACATTAATAATTAAGAGGCCACATTGGCCTCTCAGATGTCCCAGTCCCCACAATAAAATAAAGAATAATATTTAGAAGGCAGCATAAGCCTATCTGACTGTCCAAGTCACCAATATAAAATATATATAATAATAATAAAAATAATAATTAGAAAACGCATTGACGCCTCCAGAATGTCCCAGTCAAAATAAATAATAAATAATAAGTAATATTTAAGAAGCCATGGTCCTTTATAGATGTCCAGTCAATCCCCAATAAAAATTTAAATATTAGGAAGCCCGCATTGGCCCCTCTAGAATGTCCATCAACACACACTAATAGTAAAAGGAACAAGACCAAAGAAAAAAATCAATTGAAACTAAAAAAAGAAGAAAAAAAATGGCCCCCCGCATGGGGGGCCTACTCTAGACTGTCCCAGTCAACCAATAATATTAATAATTAAAAATTAATATTTAAGCCGCCGCATTAGACCCTCTAGAATGTCCCAGTATAATATAAATAAGAATAATACTTGACGAACGCTCATGGTCCTTTTGAGACTGTCCCAATCAACCAATAAAAATTAATAATTAGAAAGCCGCATTGGCCCCTCTAGAATATACTTTAGCTTGTAAATCAATAATTAATATAATATTTAAAAGCGCAGGGCTATCTAGACAATTCACGCCTGATCTTATCCTCAAAGCCAAATCTACCTCCTCGTTTTGCTTTACGTTGCGCCTTCTTTCAGCATATCTGTCTTTTTTAATAGGGGCTAAAATTGTAGACAAATTCAAATACTGGCCTACATATCTATAATACGACATTATACAAAAATATATATAATTAGTCTGCATCTGCATTAATTTTCAATTTTTAACCTAGGCCCAGCTCTGGTAGTTAAAATCTTACAATGG
>JABUQX010075762.1:7500-17500 GCA_015478945.1 Trachelipus rathkii
CACTTAAAATATACTTAGACCTATGGGCCCGCTTTACTAGCTCTGGAGCTCTCTATTGGCAGTAACCTATTACCTAGAAGTATAATAAATAATATATATATAATATATGTATTGAAGGTCATAAAATAATCAGAGTCTCCTATAAATAAATATATATCAAATATACTTCAAGCGAGCGGAGGAAACCTTGAACGTCCAATTATTGGAATTACTAAATAAATCACTCTGGCACCATATAATAATTATAAACATTACTTATCTATAAAATTATATTATAATTTATATACTATATATATTATATATTATTTTAAGTACGGGCTCGCTGGTTGTTACGCCTTGCATGACGAGTTGATTTTATATTAGATGTACACGACCTCCGTAACCTGGGAATAACCAAATATAGTATAAATTATTACTAAGAATAATTCAATATACTAAATTTAAATAACAATATAATAATATTATTTATATTACATTAAATATTTCTGTTAATATAATATGAATAATATTATTGGGCCTATTTATAGAATAATTATATAGCTACTATTTGTAATACGGTACAACCATAATTACAAGTGATAATTATATGTACCAATATATACCATAATATTAAGGTAGCTCGAGTTAGAATATTCCTTATATAATATATTCAATAGGAATTTCTTTTTTTTGTAAACGACTTAGGGTTAGGTTTTATGTTAAATTAGGTTAGGTTAGGTTAGATAAGTAAGTTAGGTTAGGTTAGGGTAGGTTAGGTTAGGATAAGTTAAGTTAAGTTCAGTTAGGTTAGGTTAGGTTAGGTTTAGGTTAGGTTAGGTTTAGGTTAGTCAGTTTCATTTTTAATTTTTCTTCTCCGAATGGTTAATATTTTCTAATAACACAAATATTTCTAACTAAAAAACTTAACACCAATCTATAAAAAAACATAATAATTTGAACTTCAATTGGTTGCTCAATAACTCATTACTTACATAATTTCATAAATACTTGTATCATAACTTTTCTTTTAAAAATAATTAAAACACATCCTTCCCTTTTTTAAAAGAATTAAAAACACACCCTTCCCTTCTACGATCAAAAATATTACTGACGTAAAAAATATAGCCTCAGTTCATTAGAGTTTCTACATATTACTCTGCCAACGTACGATGAACTATAAGTTAATAATTATTACTTTTAATCAAATTTTTATTATTGAAATTGGATTTGTATATTTAATACATATTTAACTACATTTCTCTTTAAATAAACTTTTCTTAAAAGTATCTTAATTTCTTTGGCCATTTTGGCGTCTATTATGCACTTTCCCATAATATATAATATATATCATATATATATATATATATATATATATATATATATATATATAATATATATAATATATATCATATATATATATATAATATATATATATATAGTATATATACAGGGTGTGTATACGAAATAGGGGGACAAATTGGGAGGATATTATTACCTTTGTACCATTACAAGTGTTTTTGTCTTAAATAAAGTTACGGTGTAAAGTTCCTCATTTAGTAGGTAAAATGAGTTAGGAAGGTGCAAGATGTATGATGTGAAAATTGGTGTTTTATGTTCCGTAGATGTGGTTTATTATTATTATTATTAATTATTAATTATTATTTATTATTAATTATTATTATTATTATTATTATTTTATATTATTATTATTAATTATTATTATTATTATTATATTATTATATATTGATTTTTATTATATTATTTTATTATTGTTTTATCATTATTATTATGAATCATTATTAAAATATTAATTATTATTTTATCCTTATTATTATTAATTATTATTATATTATTATTATTATTATTATATTATTATTATTATTATTATTATTATTATTATTATTTATTATTATTTTATTATTATTATTATTATTAGTAACTTCTTGTTTATTAGTATTGTTGTTCCTATTCGTATTATTTACTATTATCATAGTAATTTACTTATCAAAATATTATTGTTATAAGAGGCATTAATATTGTTAATTAGTAATATTAAGAGTTTATTACGATTCGCTATTATTATTTGTATTATTATTGTTATGCTTTGTAATCCGTTTCCCGAGTAAATATTGCTCGAATACTATCAACATTATTCCTAGTATTATTCATCCTAATCTCCTATAATAAGGTGGTACCTATAAAGCAACCTATAGCAGTGTCCAATATTTAGAGACAGCAATACCCTGTTCTATTAGGTTACTACTTTACGTTGCAGAGTTTCCGTAGCCAACTCGTCACAATCTAACGGACAAAACACTCAATATCACATCATATATCTTGCACCTTCCTAACTCATTACCTACTAAATGAGGAGAAACTTTACAGGTAACTTTATTTAAAAACAAAAACCTAAATCATTTGAAAACTATTATCCATAAATTTGTTCCCCCTATTTTCGTAAACACACCTGTAATATTATATATATATATATATATATATTATATATATATAAATATATATTATATATAATATATATATATATATATATATATATATATATAATATATATATATATATTATATATAAAATATATATATATAATATAATATTATATTATGAGGGTGAGGTAATATAAAGTGGAAGAACCAATATAAATTTCTAAGAAAAAATGAATATAATTTATATAAATTTCTAAAATTATCTTACCTGATGGTAACTTTAATCGATGGGCATGAGAGTGAGCAAAGTAGTCCGAGATAACATCTTCAGTTTTTATGTCAATATTCGATGTATATTAGAAAGGAGGGAAAGTTCCAGTAAGTGTTTAATATCCAATAGTTTTTTCTCAAGTAGGGTTTTCAGAAAGTCATAATGTTGAACAAGCTTCTTTCTACTTAAGCAGTGGACACGGGTAAAATTGCCAGTATTGCACATAGATGTAAAATATTTGTAAAAATTGTGACCGAACAAGAAACCCAGTTCATCTATTGCTATTTTTGGACGATCTGTGCTGTGAAACTATTTCAACTTCTGTAAATCCCATTCTGCTTTTACTAAATCCTCAATTGGGTTTTCCAGATATTCCTCGTAAAATATTACATCTTTAATCTTCTCATATGGCACATTACACCTGTTCGCTGTGACAAAGTGCAAGGAAGATATAATTTTTTTAATGATTTTAAAACTCTCTCTCCTAATGCTGGTATTAAAGTCATCCAAGAATGGTATAAAATGGATGTGCGATTGTAAGATTTGGGGTAGGAAGTAGGAATGTTGGTCTGTATTTTTTGGAATTTGTTAATTCTTGGTAACAAGCAATTTAATACCCAGCTCGGATTACAGATGCGCTTACAACATTCTTAAAAATCACCTGAAATTCTACATGCTATCATTTTCTCTGAGGCTTTCAATAGTTAATTTTTACTAAGATTTACTTCATTAATATGCACTTACAAATCAAATAACGTGTGTCTGCAATCGTTTTGAAGATTGTATGTTAAACTTAATAGTTTTTTTTTTAAAAAACAAAAGAGAAAAATCGTTAATGTGGGCTATTAACATTGTTTAGAATTAAGGTAGCTTTTTTTTGACTGATCTCCAACTTCACATTTTATTGTTCTAAAGCTGCTATTATCGGGTTTATCATATCTGCAAACAATAAACCGATTCATGCCAGTTGGCTCCAGCGAGTTCCGCAAAAACTTTTTAATCTCTCTGCTATCCTTAAGGAATAAGTTTCGGTCTATTTTCTTCAAAAATTTTGTCCTCTTGCGCACTTTAAAAAAAAAAAAATACAGCAATTTGAATTATTCATGCACTTCGAATATTTTGAAATTTAGAAGCGTCTGTGAGGCATAAATTTAAGCAATGCAAAAAGCAGTGAGTATAAATAGCTTTGTGACATTTTTCCTTTATTACTCTCTGAACACCCTTGAACTCACCACTCATTGCTGCTGCACCGTCATACCCCTGTCCTCTTAGATTATTCATATCCCAACCAAGTTCAGTTACTTTTTCTTCAATTAATTTTGCAAGATTTATTCCCGTCAAATCATTTACTGAGACGAAACACAAAAAATCTTCTTTGACGGTAAGAGTATCAATATCAACGTAACACACACACAACGGAACATTGTTCCTCCTGGGACACATAGGTCGTCTCATCGGCTAAGACAGTTAAAAAATTTACTTTTATTTATGTTTTGCACAATTTTACGTTGAATGAGATGCGCAAATGACTGAATTAGAGCATTTGGACTGTGGAACTGGTATACATAATATTTCTAGCACTAGTTTTTAAATGTTGAAAGAACATAAAATCTCCAGCATAGCACGATATCTTAAAGACTCCTAACAATTGACACATCGTTTTCCGCACAGGCCAAAAGAGTTTCGGATTCGACTTGAGTCACGATGTCCATGTAACGATATATCTTGCTTACCACAGAATCAAATTGTTTCAGCAATTGGAATTAGCCGCTTTCTACTGTCTTCGGCCTCCCTTTTCTTTTGACTGTCAATCTGTTTGTGGGTGCTCTCAATTTTTTCTTGAACCGTGCATTTTCTACAGCAAATCTCTTTTCTACCGATTCTTTGTGATATTTAGTTGCCTCTTGTTTTTTGAAAGACTCAATGGCTTTCTTTAAGTTTGAATACGATCTCTAGACAAAAACACCCAATTTCAGGTGTTTTCCTTTACCTTTTACTTGTTTCCAAAAACAATGCACAATTTGAGTAATAAACCCCTGCGTTTTTATCAGAGTAAGCTAACCACTTAATATCATCAAGCCCCTTTCTTTGAAAATATCTTTCCCGACCTTTGCCTTCCTGAGCAGAAAAAATATATTTTTAATCTGGTTTCCAGAGATATTTTAATATTTTCATTTTTTCCATATTACTAAATACCGTACCTATGAAATTGCCAATATCATTGAGATGAACAATCCTTTCTATATTCCTTGATTGCGCCTGACTTATAGAAGCTTGGGAAGAAAAAACATCAGAAAAGTTTCAGGAGAAACTGATTCAAGTCCTAGAACCTCACTCTTTGAATAACAGAAATCTTCATTTCCATATTGCTTACCTTTTTATGGAAAAGTCTCTAATATTTGCTCTTATTTTCATATATATATATATATATATTTTTTTTTAAAAACTTTTTAAATTGAACGACAATAAGAACAAAAAAATGTTAAATACAAAGTGCAAAACTATAACTATTCACTAGCAACTTGATATTATACACTTAAAACAATAGATCGATAGCTTTACTCTGATACCACAATGTTATCTCATTACTAGGTAATGCTGAGAGAGAGAATTAAGGCTTATCTCTCTCTGTCTAATATATATATATATATATATATATATATATATATAATATATTATATATATCTATATATATATATAATATATATATATATATACGGTATATATATAAGTATATATATATATATATATATATATATATATATATATATTTATCTATCTATCTACCATCTCCCAGATAGGGTTTTTGCCCTGGTCAGTTTAGACCCAGCATCTTCCTCTTCTGGCCCTCAAAACACTTGATCTCAGAGCACTCCTAGAAAAATATTTCTCGGCGCATGGTTTCCGATGTTAGTACCTTGAGTTATATACTCTAAGGTAGGGTTTCATTCACCCTTTCAGTGGATCTAGCATCTTCTTCCATTTCCCCTCGAAACTCCTTCCCAGGGCTCTCTAGAAGATCGTGTTTCTAAAGCGCAAAAGCCTCAGATATGGTCCTGGAGTAGTTCAAAGCAAAGTAAAGTAGAAGGGCCGGGTTGCTAGCCTGTCGCAACTAGAATTCTGACGAGAAAAATCTTCATAAGAACTGGCCGTGCCGAATATCCATCTTCATATAATATTTACATCGAAAATAAAGGCAACTGGTTTCCAAAAGAACAATTTGTTACATTTTTGATGCATCACACCATTAAAGTTAAAATTTTGTAGTTATTATCGTAATTATTTCAACAAAAAAAATTTGTTTTCTATTAAATGAAAGATGTTATTTTTCCATTTTCGTTGCTTCAAGCATACTTGATCCATTCTCAATTCATTCCTCTTTAAGATGGTTAGATGTTTTTTTCTTATCAGATGGTGAACACTTCTTCTGAATTTTTAATCTCCTCCTATTTCCTCGGCATTTTTTTTTTTTGTTTTCTTCTCATTCCTTCCAATTTTAATGCGACTTTCGCAGGCAACGTCCAGATCATATCTATATCATATATATATATATATATATATATATATATATATATATATATATATATATACGGCAAGAATATAATCTCCAACCAAATATTCAATATATATGCAATATATTATATATATATATATATATAAGACAATAAACCCTTGGCTTGGACTAAATTTTTAATCTTAATTAATGACACATTATGATTTTTTTTAATAATTAAAACATTAAAATTTCACTATTATTAGCTTTCGTCCGAGAAAACTCGAACCTCCTTCAGAAAGTGAAAATTTGGAACTGAACATTTATTAAGCAATAATAAAATTACAATAAATATTAGGGTTGGTTGCTGTTTTCTTTCTTGATGTCCTTTAAGCAATGGGAGTCCAACAAAATTGAGTTCTGAATACTGTCTTAATTTGATTTGGCCCGCACTTCTTGTTGTCAGTTTCTAAATTGTATATAATATATGGATCTTAATAATTTCCTTTTGTGTACTGGTTGCAATGTTTTCAGGGTGGAGGTATCCTTAATATTGATTCTATGTTGCTTCAATCTTCTATGTGCAGTGAGGGCGGAGTTAGGAGCATCATTATTCAAATCATATTGGTGCTGGTATAATCTTCTTGGTAGATCATTCGTCTCTCCAATATATAATGCAGAACAATCATAACATGGTACTTTATAAATACATTGAGTGTCTTGATAGTTAATTTTAGGGGGTTTAAATATTCTTTTTAAAGGAATAGTGTTGTTTTTAGTAAAATATATATTTTTTGGAAGGTGTTTTTTTTGTATAGTGGTTAATATTGTAAGGTATCGGCAGATATGTGGTATTATTATTTGAAAGAGGAGGGTTACTATTATAAAATTTCTTTCTTGCTTTTTTATAGGCTAAGTTAATGTGATATTGAGGATATTTAAGTTTGGAAAAAGTTAAGTAGAAAAATTTAGTTTCTGAAAGGAGTTTAGAGGGGGAGCAAAGTCGAAAGGCTCTAAGGTAGTGAGAGGTTAAGGTGGCTAGTTTGGTATTATAAGAGTGTGTGGAAAACCAATAAATGTATGTATGATAGATAAGAAGTCGGTTTTCTATATATATATAGAATAAGAGAGATGTGTTGAGTCTTGCCAAGAAACTAGGGTGTCTAAGAAAGGAATAGAGGAGTTATGTGAAAGTTCGTATGTGAAGGATATGGAAGGGTGTATGTTGTTTATGTGAAGGAGAATGTTATTAATATTAGTGTTTATTGGGGTTGCGCAGAATACGTCATCGACATAGCGAAGCCATGTCGAGTTTAAGAGGAGGGGGTGAGAGATTATGAAATAATGCTCAATGAGCTCCATGAAGATATTGCTAAGTGTGGGAGATAAAGGGGAGCCCATTGATAGACCTGAAGCTTGTTTGTAAAAAGAGTTGTTGAAAGTGAAGAAACTATGATCAAGAGTAAGGAGAATTAATTTTTTTTATGAGAGAGAAAGGATGGTTTAATGAGATATTGTTTTCTGTTAGATAGTTTTCTAGTAAGTTAAGTGTGAAAGGGACAGGAACAGATGTAAAAAGAGAAGTAATGTCAAAGCTTAGAAATTGGTGTGTGGTAGGGTTAAGTGTTTGTGTAAGCTGTTTAAAATCGTAGGTGTTAGAAAGATGAGAGGTTGAAATTGTGCCTATTAGAGGTGTGAGTTGGGAGGATAGCCGGGAGGAGAGTTTGCATGTTACACAGTTTGTATCAGAAATGATAGGTCGTAAGGGGTGGTTTGGTTTATGTACTTTAGGGAGTCCGTAAAAATGTGCTAATTTAGTCATGTATGATCTATTTACACTTGAGTATCAGGTTGTTTGTGAGCAAATAGTTTGAGATTTTTATTCAATTATTTTCGCCTTTTGAAATCCATTGTTTCACCAATATATAATTTATTACAATTATTACATTTATTTATATAATCCATGTGGTCAATTAATACAATTTGGTTACCTTTGTCGCTTCTTGTGACGAAAATATTATTGTTCTTCTTCAATTTTGATAAAGCAACATAAAATTTCATCCGAAGTTTATTTTGTTTATTACTGGTAACTAATTCATTAAGTTAAAATCCTTTTAATATATCTTTGTGTATTGAATTATCGTTGGTTGTTTTTGACCAATGTTCGTAGTCAGTGAAAAATTGTAGGTTATTATCAGATTTTTCAATGGCGAATGACAGGCCATATCCTAGTAGCAATCTCTCGTCATCCTTAAGTGTATAACTAGACAAATTTATGACATTGTTTTGGTCAGATGAAATATACCATAAACTATTTTTAAAAATATGGTCAAATTTTTGTGATAAAATACGGGATCTTTTACTTACTACGTTGTCTTTTAAGAGATGAGCATCTTCTAGTAGTTTCGAAAATTTATCCAGTTGATTAGGAAAGTGTATGTACCAGTGATTTTGGAAAGCTTTGAAAGTATTATAACATTTCCTGAAGTTGGCTTTTATTTCTGATTTTATTTCACTGATTTTATCTATTAGGATGGACCTTTTAGTATCTGAGAAAGGGTTAAATTTATCTTTACGTAAAAAACCAGGTATTAATGTTTTAGGAATCACTAAATTGCTGAGACATTTCTTCATAAAAGCAAGTTGACATTTCTTCACGTTGGCAGCGATCATTTTGTTTTTATATTTGAAAAATAGTTTTCTAGTAGAATAGTCCATAATTTAAGCCGATGGTTTCGGGTCAAATTTTAATATATTATAGAAATTGCTTGAACACAATCTTGTATATGTAGGACAATAAACCCTTGGCTTGGACTAAATTTTTAATCTTAATTAATGACACATAATATTTTAATAATTAAAACATAAACATTTCACTCCGTTATTAGCTTTTCGTCCAAGATCAACCTTCGCGGACCTCCTTCAGAAAGTGAAAATTAGGAACTAAACATTAATTAAGCAAAAATAAAATTACAATAATATAGTTATGGTTGGTTTGTTGTTTTCTTCTGTGCATGTCGCTTTAGGCAATGTGACTCCACAACTCAGAATTGAATTTTGAAATACTATGCAATTTAATTTCGACCCGGACATCTTAGAATTGTAGTTTTCTAATTCAATATATAATATACCTAAGTAATCTATATATAGTATATATATATATATATATATATATATTAATATATACTCAAAGAAGACGTGTATGTGAGTGGAAACGGTGGGTGTATTGAAGGATTTGGACATGTGTGGGGGCTGACGGCCGTTAGACTGTCTGCAGCATATGGAGATGAGCCTGAGGGCGTTGTTTATGTAGAACAGGGGAATTACCACTAATTATGCTTCGGCTAGACGATGTCTGGTGATCTGTATAGATATAGGAGGGAGTCTGCTTATGTAACGATGGTGGCCGGTCAGGTGTTGTACTGGAGGATGACACCTGTGGATTGGAGATACTCGACTACGCCGAGGAGGGATGTGAGAACACAGTAGAATACAGGATGGCTGCAAGTATAAACGATGTACGTGCCGGGCGACATTTGAGTAAGTGAAAGATGCGTTAGGTGAGGTGTCGCGAATGCTCGTCCCAGGTTGTAGGGGGTTCAAACAAGTCAGCTCGTGTAGAATTGCATTCTGGAGTCGATGCTGGAGTGGCGTGTGTGGCTTGGGAGAGTGCTTTGATTATTGGTCAACTGTGGTGATAAGTCTGTGGTATGTGAGTGTATGATTGGGAGGATGCGCAGGCGTATTTCTATTGGGGGAAGGATGCTGTCGCTTCGTGAATCTTCGGTGTGCGCGTCATAGGGGGTTTGTGCAGGTACT
>JABUQX010075762.1:22500-25482 GCA_015478945.1 Trachelipus rathkii
TCATAATATTAACGACTAATGGCGTACCGCTATTTGTTGGGGATATATCCTGGAACATTGACATGACAAGAGATGAAACTGTGCAGATTTTTTTCAGGGGTAATTTATGTATAGTGTGAAGCGTAATTAGTCTAAAATTTACAGATTTTTAGAGATATTCCAAATACTGAAGAGTACATCTTTTCTTTTTTGAAGTATTATGAAGTATCTATCAATATCTCAGTTCATTCCTAAGAGAAGCTATGAGTTCAACACCTTTGAAAGCTGTTAGTCGAAGTGTCCTGAAAGAAAACTTTTTCAGGGAAGTATTTTGAAAGCTGTCTATAAA
Source organism: Trachelipus rathkii (assembly GCA_015478945.1). Classification (NCBI taxonomy): domain Eukaryota; kingdom Metazoa; phylum Arthropoda; class Malacostraca; order Isopoda; family Trachelipodidae; genus Trachelipus; species Trachelipus rathkii. The sequence continues at coordinate 22,829 of JABUQX010075762.1, forward strand.
AGAATCTGCTAATTAACGCACAGAAAATTGAGATTATGTAAAATTCGGTAACAAATCAACTGTTGAAAATCATTAATATTTATTTAATCTACATTCAAATTTGGTTGTTTAATCAAAGTATTAAGCAGAATAAATTTTCAAAAAGTCTCTGACTGAAAAAGTTTAGCTTCTTCTAGAGTTTTAACGTAACAGTTAAATTTCATATTAATATAAATCTATAAACATTCAAAACTCAACAAGTAATGTTTCGAAAAAATGTGTTTTCCTTCCTTCAGTTCAATGAATTGCTTTACTTCAGTGGAAAATTAGTATTAATCCAGATGCAAATTCAAATATACGTGTGCAGCTATTTTGGGGTATAATTTTACCTTACAAAAGACTTTCCTCAATCTGCAATGGGTTATGCAGCAATACTTTTAGTGTTAATGTAACCAGCACCTGAATTCCCTCTTTGTGAACTCGTTTGTACACGAAATTGCACGAGCTACAGTCCTAGAGATGAATCATCAGAAAAGCGGGGGGGGAGCAGAATCTCTATACAACTCTAGCCACAGAATTACTAAGCTTCGAAATAAACATCAATTCTCAAAATATTGTTCTTTAGAATTTGGCCCTTGCATTATGACACCTACAACTCATTTTAAAATTACGAGTCGCTTATTTCTAGGACTGAGTCGCAAGGTTATGGGTGGAGCCGGAGCCTGAGTCGCAAGGTTATGGGTGGAGCCAGAGCCTGAGTCACAAGGTTATGGGTGGATCAGGAGCCTGAGTCGCAAAGTTATGGGTGGAGCCGGGGCCTGAGTCACAAGGTTTATGAGTGATCCGGAAGCCTGAGTCGAAGGTTATGGGTGGAGCCGGAGCCGCTGAAGTCGCAAGGTTATGGGTGGAGCCGGATCCATAGCCGAGAGCAAAGTAAATTTTTTGGATGGAGCAGAAGCCGAATCAAAAAAACAAAACATTCTACAATACATTAAAGTTCTGGAGCGGAGTAGTATAATTTTAAAAAAATAGTTGGAGCCTTAGCTAGAGCGCGAGCATTTTTAAATGATGGAGCCTAATCGGAATAGACAAAAAAATTGACAGCTCCGCAGCGGTGCTTATTCCCCAGAGTAAGGACAAAAATTTCATAACTTTAGCATAAAATATCCTTGTTTATTCGTAGCTCGACGGTAGCATGGTGATCTCGAAGGTATAAGGCCAGGTTCGATCCTTAGCATAAATATATCATTCATTTACCATGGACTCAAACGGTATTCGTGGTTGAGTTGGGGCGGAGGCATATAGGCCAGGGTACGACACTTCGTCCAGTTCTATGTAGCAATTACCTGCATAGTTTTATAAAAAAATGTTAATGTATATAATATATATTATATATATTATATATATATATATATAATATATATATATTCTATAATATATATTATAGTTAATATATATATAATATATATATATATATATATATATTATATATATAATTAATATAGTATATAATATAATATAAATATTATATATATATATATATATCCATATAGGTTTAGGTAAAGTTTTGGAATGTGATACGATATATCGGAAAATCGAATTAATTATGATATCTAATATACCTAATAAAAATTATAAAATTTTAATACCATTTGGATATTTGTGTTGGTGAAGCTCGAAAACTTTTTTATTAATTTACTTTTTGTTGTTAGCAGAAAAGTAATATTTTATATATATTTAATAAATGATTATATATATATATAATTAATTAAAATTAATAAAATATTAATTTATTTAATAAAATTAATATATATAATATATATATATTATATATTTATATATATATATATATAATATACTTATATATATATATATATTATATATATTATATATATATATATATAGTATATAATAGAGAGAGAGAGAGAGAGAGAGAGAGAGAGAGAGAGAGAGAGAGAGAGAGAGAGAGAGAGAGAGAGAGAGAGAGAGAGAGAGAGAAGAGAGAGAGAGAGAGAGAGATAGGTTACTTTTATTTATTGTTAGCGTTACTTTAGATTATGATAGGTTATGTTAGATTATTTTTGAATTGTTACTTTAGATCAGGGATGGCAATTTTGGTGATTTTTTTATTTTTTTAATAAAAATCAATTTGTGATTTTTTTGATTTTTTGATATTTTTGATTTTTTGGATTCGTACCGTCAGCGATATATAATTTGCAAGTTACAAATTGTATATATCGCGTGACGTTACGAATCTGAAAAAAATAGAAAAAAATATAATAAATCAAAAAAATCACCAAAATTGCCATCCCTGCTTTAGATTATGTTAGGTTATTTAGATTATTTTGACTTTTTAAAGGTTAGGTTAGGTTAGGTTAGTGTTAAGTTAGGTTAAGTTAGGTTAGTTAGGTTAAGTTAAGGTTAGGTTAAGGTTAGGTTAGGTTGTTAGGTTAGGTTAGGTTAGGTTAGGTTAGGTTAGGTTAGGTTAGGTTAGGCTAGATTAGGTAAAATATTAGATTTTTTATGATATTATTTTTTCAGGTATGTACGAATCCCATTTTCGATGTTGAAGAAAGCATTGCTTGTATTGAAAGATAAATAAAGATCCTGGAAGTATAATGTGAAAAGATGTTGGAGTTCATATCAGAAATTATTGCGAAGTCTGAGTGGTATAT